>JASANF010005774.1:0-36596 GCA_030248245.1 Trissonchulus sp. WLG1_4
GGGCCGCGCTTAATCTTTACACACGCAACAAGCAATACCTATAAAAAGTATGCATACATAAAATTAAGACAATTTTCGGTGAGTTAGATACTTTTTCAATGACTTTTACCCCTCTAATTTGCCGTTTTTTGCATTTTTGGTCGTCTGTCTTGTAAGAGTAAAGTTACCTGGATTTGACAGGGGCCGCGCTTAATCTTTACACACCCAACAAGCAGTACCTTAGGTAGTTTTACCTTACCTTACCTGCTGGACGAGAAGAACAAAGATCTTGGTATGCAAAAGCTGGAATATCGTGGCATATATGCGTTGTTTTTTTAAAATATGATCCTATTTATAACCCAGCTTATGACTACTGGAATCCTCGTCCGGTTGGATTTCATTCTAGAATGTTTATTCATGTACTGAATCACGATCAAGCACAAGACAGCATTGCAATTCTCAGTATCTTAAAGCATACTTTAATGCAAGTCAAAAAGGAAGCACCTTGGGTTGAAACAGCTATAATAAGAAGTGGTAATGTCGGGTGTTACCACAGTGCCCCCACATTAGCATCTGTTTTTAATTTATATTCAGAAACAAGAATTAAAATTATACGTTGGACATTTAGCGAGGTGCAGGCCGGTAAATGCGTTTGCGACAGAGTTTCTGCATTTGTTAAGCGACACGTCAGAATGTATATTAATGAAAACAATAAAGCTAACACAGCAGCTGAGTTTGTGTCGGCAGCATCTTCGTACGGCGGCCTTCAAGCAACTAGCATTTACCGTGGAACTGTTAATTTAGAGCGTAAACCACCTAAGCTCCCAAAAATACCGGGAATATCTCAATATTTTGATTTTGAGTTTCTGTACGAGCAGGCCATGAACAATTTTCAGTTTCAGCTCAATACTTGGCGTCACTTTGGCATCGGAACTGGCTTAGAAATTCCTCAAAAAATTTTTCGTCAACAGAGGTTTTAAAACTCACTTCAACGCTATTGAAACGAAAAATTATTTAGATATGGAAACATCTTTTTCAACATGGAAGCATTTTAAAGATGATGGCAACAATGGCGCAGAAACTCAACCATCTGTAGCACAAGAAAATGCTTAAGGCATTGATGACATGATGACTGAATCAGGATTATAGTCTTGTCCAGAAAAAGGTTGCATCAAGGAGTTTTAAAAATTCAGTAATTTGAAAATCCACTTGTCAGTTGGAAAACATGTCTACAAACCGCATGGATTTTCCTGCAAGATATGGCTATCTATTCTTATTAAAAAAAACTGGAAAGAATGACGTTCCAGTCACATGTACCCGAAATTGAGGTAATTTTATTATACTATGATCGGTACAATACAATCTGAATAGTTATATCTACCGGTGAAATCTCATTTTGGTGAATAAGCAAAATAAATATAATTACACTAAAATAAGTCAAGTGATGTGCAAGGCAAAATAAGTCCGTGTTTTTACTTGTTTCTTATGTCGCGTTCATAGTTTCAAATAAAAATCTACACCCAAAGATTCACAAGAGAAATTTGCATACTATAAAAACAATTAAAAAGTAAAAAAATTGTGTCTAGCTATTTGGGGTACAAGGAATTTAATGTTGTAGTGTGATACGAAATACAGCTTTAAAATTCAATCTTCTATCAAAATTTTTGAAACGCGGGATACAGATGTCAACAGATACAAACTTTAATGTTTAATAATGTGTAACATTTCAGACAGCAATTACAGAACAATCGCTTGCCGAAGGTTCAAAAGTACCATTGCAAAAAGGTTAGGCATTGCATTCTCCGCGGCAAAATAAACAATTTACGTCTCAGCAACTCCAATTCTTAACAAAAAAATACGAAGAAGGATCAGCGGGAAGTAGGGTGGAACCGAAAGTGTTGGCAGAGGAAATGCGAAAATTGAGTGAAAATGGTCAACCAGTATTCCAATCAGAGGAGTATCTGAAGTGGCAACAAATCGCTTCATTTTTAGGTAGGTAGCTACAACTTTCGCCTTTAACTTTTTTCAATGTAATGGTATAGTATAATTTAATTTGTAGTATATACGTCTTGCTTAGATCCGTACTGCTCAATTAACTTTAGTAAAGTTACCTTAGATTTATAGCACATCAGGTAATAAAAACAAACACATTTTTGCTGTGTTGGAACCGGTGGGTGAGATAACGATTTGTTATTTTTTATTTATTTTATTAGCACTTTTCCTCTTGGCCAGGTATGCTTCAAAAATGTGTTTATATTTTTATTTAGTCGAATGGCAGCCTACGATAGAAAACAGTCCCGTGGGACACCAGTACAACCGCAAAATTTAATATCTGAAACAGACTATATGGATGATATTCAAACTGAATCAGCAGACGATGAAGTGCGGAGACAAACTCTTGTAGGAGACTGTTTTGGAGAATAGATATGTATATAATTTTACTGACTTAACGAACATTATCGATGATGAAAATTAGAGTGATTATATTTAGCAGTACAATAAAATTAAATTTGCACATTATTAAACAGCATGATTTAGATTTATTACCTACTTAATCTGTTGAATTTATTATATTCTCTTAATGTTGTGTACACTTAATGCTTACTAAAACATATTGAAGGTATCCAAAAATGTTGATTCCACAATAGGAAAACTAGGCACAACACAAAAAAAGAACACACAGCAAACCTGACAAGGTGACTGTGTCAAAAACTCATATTTAGACAGATAAAAGCCGCCAAAAGGCTTTTAACACCATGTGAACTTTCTTCGTTTTTCATATATGAACTTTCTCTATGTAGTACTTTTAGCATGTACAAGACTTATAAATAGACAATGTGTAGGGTGTGTAAAGATTAGGCGCGGCCCATGTCAAATCCAGGTAAATTAACTCTTACAAGACAGACAACGACCAAAAATGCAGAAAACGGCAAATTAGAGGGGTAAAAGTCATTGAAAAAGTATCTAACTCACCGAAAATTGTCTTAATTTTTTGTATGCATACTTTTTATAGGTATTGCTTGTTGGGTGTGTAAAGATTAAGCGCGGCCCATGAAAAACTCCAGGTAAATTAACTCTTACAAGACAGACAACGACCAAAAATGCAAAAAAAACGGCAAATTAGACGGGTAAAAGTCATTGAAAATGTATCTAACTCCCCAAAAATTGTCTTAATTTTTTATATTTATACTTTTTATACGTATTGCTTGTTGGATGTGTAAAGATTAGGCGCGGCCCATGTCAAATCTAGGTAAATTAACGCTTAAAAGACAGACAACGACCAAAAAGGCAAAAAAACGGCAAATTAGACGGGTAAAAGTCATTGAAAATGTATCTAACTCACCGAAAATTGTCTTAATTTTTTGTATGTATACTTGATATATGTATTGCTTGTTGGGTGTGTGAAGATTAGGCGCGGCCCATGTCAAATCCAGGTCAATTAACGCTTACAAGACAGACAACTACCAAAAATGCAAAAAACGGCAAATTAGACGGGTAAAAGTCATTGAAAAAGTATCTAACTCACCGAAACTTGTCTTAATTTTTTGTATGTATACTTGATATATGTATTGCTTATTGGGTGTGTGAAGATTAGGTGCGGCCCATGTCAAATCCTGGTAAATTAACGCTTACAAGACAGACAACGACCTAAAATGCAAAAAAACGGCAAATTAGACGGGTAAAAGTAATTGAAAAAGTATCTAACTCCCCAAAAATTGTCTTAATTTCTTATATTTATACTTTTTATATGTATTACTTGTTGGGTGTGTAAATATTAGGCGCGGCCCATGTCAAATCTAGTTGAATTAACATTTACAAGACAGACAACGGCGATAAATGCCAAAAAAACGGCAAATTTGACGGGTAAAAGTAATTGAAAAAGTATCTAACTCCGCGACAATTTACTCCATTTTTTGTATGTGTACTTGCTATATGTATTGCTTGTTGGGTACGTAAAGATTAGGCGCGGCCCGCATCTATGGGCCAAGGTACAGGGCGAAATATTAAAATTTGACCAACAAAGTTCATCAAGCCGGAGATCAAACACAACCCATAGGTTAACTATGCAGTAAGCTACAGCTCCATTTGCTACACTACCTAATAAAGTAGATATACGTGCACTTCTATGCAATTTTTCAGTCAATTCAATCAATCATGCAGAGTACAGCAACCGTAAAAGTGACTTACCGTTTAAAAACCGAGAAATGTGAAAAATCTCGATTTTTGAAGGTCAGTCTCTCGTGAACGGTTAGGTTTCAGGCCGAACAACTTCACACAAATTCGTTTGACATTTAGGGCTATCATATATGTAAAATTGAAGCAAATCCGCGAGGGTCGATTTTTGAGGTCGCCCAACCTATGGTCGATTTTCTCAGAAAGCGTGTCATATACATATATATATATATATATATATATATATATATATATATATATATATATTTTGGTCGCCCCCCCCCCATTTTGAGCCCCCCCCATTTCAGGTGGGGTGCCCCCCCCATCGCCCACAATTTTTTACGAAAGGACGATTTAGCGAATATTTAGCTGTAGCAATGTCGTTTTCGTCGGGTTTTTCTAGTCTCTTTTTGGCTAAATTGAGTCTTAGCGTAGCTACAATAACGTATGAAAACGTAACATTTAGCGTATAATAACCAATTTTTCTTATAAAAATAGTGTTTTATCGTGAAATTTGGGCGCGCCCCCCCCATTTTGGTCGACGCCCCCCCCCCATCGTTGGGGGGGGCGGCCCCCCCCCGGCGCGCCCCCCCCCCCCCATAAAATTTTGCCTAAAGCTATGCCAGCATGGTATATACATATGTAGCATGTTAAACATGTTTCTACGCTGAAAACATGTGAGTTAGCATTTACCGCCTAAATCGAATCTGTGCCGATATTGTGTATGTAGTTGTTATGAACTTGAAGTTGCATGTTTCGGCATTGTTTTTTGAACTTTTTAGGTGGGGATGTCTCTTTGAAAAAGCCCGTCCCACTCCACCCCGGGGTACTATACGTAGTATTTATATACTTATCTACAGGGTTTTTTTTTTTGTGCAAAACCCTGTGCAAATGCACACTTTTTTAAAATTTTGCACACAAAAATTAAAATTTTGCACAATAACTCACAGTGCCCGATGGGCCTGGGATATGCTCAAAATGCACTATTTTCAATGCCAAATGAAAAAAAAAATTCTAAGGGCTGCTGCCCCCAAAAAGCACGCCTATTATGGCACACACATTTTTGCAAGGTTAAATTAAGAAAGGTGGATCGGCTTCCCTTGCTGGAAAAATTTCTGGATTATCATCTGACAGCCATTCTGCTAATGCCAGTAATTTCCAATATTTAGAATTCCGAGCACACCAACATAAACATAGCAGCAACCAGGCAGGAGGGTGCATGTACCCAGGGTAAACCATGGTGGAATCTCTTTTTTGGTTTTTATGGACCGGCCGCAAAAATTTTCTGATATACACTTCACTGAATTGACCAAATTTGGCATAAAAGATCAAAATTTCTCCAACTTTTGGGGGGCTGGCCGCCCCAGGCCCAGACCCAGACCCTGCGACTCTGTGTCTTACTAAGCCTTGCTATTACATATCTTTCATCAAAACCTATGCATGTATACACGAGTACATTATGCTGCATTTGCATGTCTACACGAGTATATTATGCTACATTTACTTGTGTTGTATACACTGTCTCATGTGTGACGTGACTTACCAGGGCCGTACCCAGAAAAAAAATTTCGGGGGGAAAATGACTTTTCGATTTTTTGTAATGGGTTAAAATGCACTTTTAACACTCATAAACCGCCTTGCAAACACAAGAACTACTAAACCACAAGGTTGCAGGGTCTGGGGACGGCAGCCCCAGAAAAAATGGAAAATTTTTGATTTTTAGGTGAAATTTAGTCAACTGGAGGCGTATCAGGAAGTCTTTCCGGCCGGACCATAAAAACCAAGGTACACAAGGTTGCGGTCCCGAAATTGGAAAATTTTTATTTTTAAGTCAAATTTAGTCAACTGGAGGCGTATCAGGAAATTTTTCGGCCGGACCATAAAAACCAAAGGACACAAGGTTGCAGGGGTCTGAGGGGCGGCGGCCCCACAGAAAAATTGGGAAAATTTTTGATTTTTAGGTCAAATTTAGTCAACTGGAGGCGTATCACAGAATTTTGGCCACAAGACCATAAAAACCAAAGGACACAAGGTCATCAGGGGTCTGGGGGCGGCAGCAAGTAACAAGTAAATGTAGCATATGTATACTCGTGTAGACATGCACATGCAGCAGTAATGTACTTGTGTATACATGCTTAGGCTTGATGGAAAAAGGAGTAACAAGAATAGGTAGCCATGGAGTGGCAGGGGTCTGGGGGCGGCCAGCCCCAGAAAAAAAAAAAAAAAAAAGAAAAACACTTTTTAGGCCAAATTTAGTCAATTGAGAAGGTATCGAGAAAAATTTTTTTTCGCCGAGCCATGAAAAGCCCAAGAGGGGGACCTTGTAAACTACAGTCGTGGGCCCCATTCCCCCCTTTCTAATTTTCTGTCTGATTTCAAAAATTCTGATGCGTTCTCCAGTTGACCAAAGTAGGTTCTCAAAAATTAGAAAAATCGCCAATATTTTTAATGGGGGCTGCCGCCCCCAGACCCCTGGAACTTTTTGTTAGTAATCTTGCGTTTGCAAGGCGTTTTATGAGTGTTGAAAATTGCTAAAGAATGCCTTTCAGCAATTACAAGAAAAATTCGAAAAGTGAGTTCGAAATTAGTCTAGGGTACGCCACTGATACGGTACGTAGAACCTCTAGAGGTATAAAAACGCGTATATTAACTTCTATATAGGCGGAAGAAAGCACAACTTTAAACTTTGCACAAAAAAAATAAAATTTTTTGGATATTAAAATTAAAATTTTGGAGCACAATTATGCACACTAAATTTTTTTGAAAAAAAAAACCCTGCTTATTGATGCGTAATATTTTATTTTCTGGGCCCTCTCAAAATTCTGAGAAACTTTTGCCTCGGCAAATGGACAAAAATCGGGCATTCGGTATTTGGTTTTCGGCCGAAAAAATAAAACCGAATCCCTTTTCTTCGGTGAAATTCTTTTTTTGGTCCCGATCCTTAGTCCACACACACATAAGTGATAGTGTGTGACCGGTCTGATTCGCGGGGCATTCAGCTTTTTTTTTTTCTCGGGCGCGCTGATACCAGCCGGTGGCCATTTTTTTTGTCATCTCATCGTCCGTCTGCCGAGCCAGCCCGGAAGTTTAGGATCTGCAAAACCAACCATTTATTCAGGTCTCATATATTTTTTAAAATGAGGCTTCTACAAAAAATTAAAAAATATACTGTTGACTTGGGGTCAAGAAAAAAGACATAGAACGGATGGTGTCCCATGCTTACTTGGAAATAATGTCGTGCGTAAAGCAGGATACATGGGCGTGGGGGGGGGGTCCCGGGGTTTTCATTCCCCCCAGAAGGCATCATCACCCCCCCAGACACGTGCTTCCCCCACCCCAGAATGCTTTGCAAGGTAGGTTACTGAAAGGAAAATCAGTGGCTCACGAAGAAAAAATGGCCGGGAAATCGTTTTTGCACCCCCCCCCTCCCCGGCCCCCCCCCGCCCCAGACCCCGCAACCTGCCCACTACCAATGCGTAGCACAATATTGTTGACTGGTCTGACACTGTAAGATTTGGCGAGGAACAGAAACACAGAAGGAACCGAGACCGAGGCTGTGTGGTGATTAAATGGCGACACAGGGCCGTTTGCCTAAGCACTGGTTGTTGGGTGATTAGAAGCAAGAAACCACCCAAATAAATAAAGACTTGGGGTGAGCCTTTTCCCCCGTGACTCTGATCTGCAAACCCATGCTCTAACTGATCTAAATTCCCCCGGACACAACGGTCATCACCATGGTGGTGTCTACAATTTTCCCCTAGCGGGATTCCCTGACACACAGATAGAGAAAAGCACTTATGCTGACTACAAATCGTGGACAACAATAACAGTGCACACAGAATACTAAAGTCTGAATGAAAAATATATATGTGTCATTCTTTTACTGTATTTTTAGTGGGATTACATCTGCGACTACTTGCTGTACCCTTGACACTCAAAATCTATTCTTCTCGTAACGAAATCTACATGTTTCATTTTTCTCAAGTGGGTGCAACTATCTTTTGTTTACAAAATTTTTAGTTTCAAACCATGACACCTCCCAACTCATACTCTCCCTCCATATTCTTGGCCATGTTGCTCTGGTTTCAGGTTTTTCTGAAAAAAAAGCACATTCATTATTCTTTATATGAATATAATTCCAAAACTATAAAGAATATATACACTTATTCACTGAACCTAAACATTTAAAAACTGTGCCAGATACTTAGGGCAATAGTGGACAAACTGAATGAACAAACAAAATGAAAAAGTAGCTACATGAACATGTAGGTTACATAAATACTACAGTTAGATTAGCTTACATATATCGTGTATTTACTATATATTCATTACTCATAAATTATTTTGTTTTTGAAAAGAATAAACCTAATTTTGTGCAAACAACCTCCTACTTAATTCATTACACAAGTTATTAATGTATATATATATAGCAAAGTAATGTAATATATAAAAATATCTTAATTTTTGCTGAGTGAATATGAAAACAGACATGCAAAAGAAAACATCATGATAAACTTACATTACATTCATTATGATACTAGGCTGAATTTGGACAAAAGCAAAACACACACACACACACACACACACACACACACACACACATATATACATACTCACACACACACAAACACATTCGTGTGGTCTGGAAATCATTTTAAATCCGACCCAGCAGTTCAGCACTTGCCGAACCAATCAACCACCAAGCCAAATGTCCGGCAAGTATACAGTCCAGAACATTATTACTCTCAGAAGGCATTATAAAACCAGGCGCAGCAAAACTTTACACATTAAGCAGCAAAATGGTCCCGTCGAAATCACCATCCCGTGGACCACAACATAACGATGCAGATAGATTGCTAAATTGTCTGGTGCCAGCGCAGGAGTAGTGTTTGCAAAACAACGTATAGTGGTGCGGGGAAAGGCTACGTGTTTACGACGGAAACTGCATAAGTTTGTGGCCCCAAAATTTGACATAGGACCTTTTTTGAGCATCTCAGGGCGGAAGCTATCCCTAACCGCACTTACCTGCACATATCAATCTCTCCGAGAGTTTCCGAGGCGAGGCCTACATTTTTCATAAAATTTCAAAATTTTGTACGGTTTGAAAAATTCCAAGTGACAAAATTTTTCCAAATTTTTGATGCCACAATTTTTCACAAGAACACTTTTGGCCAAATCGGCTGTTTTTGCATTTTTCAAAAGAGTTACCTTTCCTCTAAACTTTTCCTGAACTCGAAAACAGTCAAAACGCTTGCCGGCTCTGCGAGATAGTAGCGACGCGCAAAAAGGGCCTGATTTTCGAAGAAGCAGTTGGAGTCACACGGTGTCTTTGGAGAAACGGTTTTTTAGGCCATGCTGGAGCCGGTCGTAGAACACGATAAAAATGTGTTTACACTCATTGTGAACTAACCATTTCTCAAAAAGTGGTGGGGTTTTTTCCCGCATTAGGGGTTCCCGGGTTCGGAGGCCTATTACTCAGAACCGTGAGTAGATAAACCTCCATTTTATTAGTGCAACAGTTAGGCCAAAAAAAATGGCCGTTATAACACCGGCGGAGCATTAACGAATCCGATTTATGCGGTGAGCATAACGAGGGACCCGAGAGGAAATGGGCTCCTCCCGCACCACTCATAGCAGGCGGGACATGATCGGAAAACGCAATTCAATTTCTGAGAACCCGGTATACTAAAAAGGTGCACATATCATCCGTCAGACTCCAATTTTCAGAATATTACTCAAATTTGCACCCATCAGTGATGAACACCAAGGAACAATCATATTATTTTCATATTATTTATATATTTATATAAATCAATATATATATATATATATATATATATATATATATATATATATATATATATATATATAATGCTTTATAAACATAAAGAATATGAAAATAATATGATTGTTTCAGTTATTTGGTGTCATCACTGATGGGTGCGGATTTGAGTAATATTCTGAAAATTCAACGTCTGACGGATGATCATGTGCAGTTTTTAGTATACCAGATTCTCAGAGGACTGAAAGTGCGTTTTCAATCATGTCCGTCTGTATAGTGGTGCGGGAAAAAACCCCATTTTCAACTTTTCGGGTCGTCCTGTGCTCCACATAAATCGGATCCATTAATGCTCGCGGCTGTTATAACGGCCATCTTTCGCCTAACTGTTGCACTAATAAAATGGAGTTTATCTACTCACGGTTCTGAGTAATAAGCCTCGAAATCTCCGGGGGAAAACCCTAATGCGGGAAAAAAACCCCACCACTTTTTTAGATAGATTTATTAGCAATGAGTGTAAACGCATTTCATCGTGTTATACAACCCTTGGGCTGCAGTATGGCCTAAAAAACCGTTTCTCCGACACCCATGTGACTCACAATATTTCTTCAAAAAATGACCCTTTTTGGCATGACTTCTGCTCAACCACAACGTTTTTGACTGTTTTCGAGCATCAGAAGTTTAGAGGAAAGGTAACTCTTTTGAAAAATGCAAACGGCATTGGCCAAAAGTGTTCTTGTGAAAAATTATGACAAGTCAAAAATTTGGAAAATTTTGTCACTTGGAATTTTTCAACATACAAAATTTTGAAATTTTATGAAAAATGCTACAGGCCTCGCCTCAAAACTGCTCAGAAATTGGTGTGGTAAGTCAGTTTGGGATGCGCTTTCCACCTAAATACTCAAAAAGGTCCTATGTCGTAAGGTTCGGCCACGAACTTATCGTTTTTTCCCCGTAAAACGCGTAGGGTTTCTTTCCCGCACCACTATACGTTGTTTTGCAACACTACTACACTGGGCCACCAGACAATTTAGCAATCTATCTGCCATCGTTATGTTGTGGCTCACGGATAGTCATTTGCCAACAGGGGACACATTTTGCCTGCTTAATGTGTAAAGTTTTGTACGGCCTGGTTTTATAATGCCTTCTGAAATTGATAATGTTCTGGACTATATACTTTGCAAACATTGGCTTAGTCGTGGTTGATTGGTTCGGCAAGTGCTGAACTGCTGAGTCAGATTTAAAATGATTTCCAAAGCCACACGAATGTGTTTGTGTGTGTGTGAGTGTGTGTGTGTGTGTGTGTGTGTGTGTGTGTGTGTGTGTGTGTTTTGCTTGTCCAAATTCAGCCTGAGTGCCTGAGTAGAATGGAATGTAATGTAATTTCTGGTGCTTAATTGATGTTTTCTTTGCATGTCTGTTTTAGTATATTCACTCGGCCGGAATTATTCACCGGGTAAGTTCCCTTGTATGGCACGCATGACTTATGTGTATATACGTATTATGCGCACGCAGACACGCCCACACATATAGGCTTGATTTAAGTAGACTAAACACAGCACAAATAGCTCTGTCTGTAATCCTCTTTCTTTGATGTCTGATAACTTGTTACTTCGACTGCTACATTATTTTGCTATATATATATACGTAATAACTTGTGTAATGAATTAAGTCAAGGTTGTTTGGCAAGATTAGGTTGTTTTCTTGGCAAAAACAAAATAATTTATGCTTGATGAATCTATCGTGATCAGTATATATGTAAGCTAAGCTGTTTGTATAACGTATGTAAGTTACGTGTTATGTAGCTACTTTTTTAGTTTTGTTTGTTAGTTAGTTAGCTATTGCCCTAGCTATCTAGCAGGGTTTTTAATGTTTGGTTCATGAATAAGTGTATATATTTCTTATAGTTTTGGAATTATATTTCACCTGGTGGGTAATGAATGTATTACCTTTTCAGGACCTGAAACCGAGCAATATCGCCGTGAACGAGGACTGTGAGTTGAAGGTAGTGATTTGAAACTAAAGTCTGACAAAAGATAGTTGCACCACTTGAGAAAATGAAACATGTGATTTCGTTACGAAAAGAATAGATTTTGAGTGTCAAGGGTACAGCAAGTAGTCGCAGATGTCATGCCACTAAAATAAGTAAATGGCGCATCTGTTTTTCGTCAGACTTTAGTATTCTGTGCACTGTTATTGTTGTCAGTATTTGTAGTGAGCATGGGTGTTTCTCTATCTGTGTGTCAGGAATCCGCTAGGCATAGATTGTAGACACCACCATGGTGATGACCCCTGTCACCCTGAGGAATTTGATCATTAGACATGGGTTTGCAGTCAGAGTCAGGCAATTCAGGCTAGCCCCAAGTCTCTCTTTCTTGGGTGGTTTCTGCTTCTAATCACCCAACGACCAGTGCTGATCAGAGCGGCCCTGTGTCGCCATTAATCACCACACCCGCAATATTATGTCCTTCTGTGTTTCTGTTCCTCGCCAAATCTTACAGTGTCAGACCAGTCAAACCTATTGTGCTACGCATACGTGGGCAGCTACCGAATTCTGGGGGGGGGGGGTGAGCCACCGGGGGGGGGGGGGTGCGGAGCAATTTTCCGGCCATTTTTGCTTCGTGAGCCACCGATTTTTGTTTCGTGAGCTACCTTCAAAGCATTCTGGGGGGGGTGAAGCGCCTGTCTGGGGGGGTGATGATGCCTTCTGGGGGGGGTGAAAACCCCCCAAACCCCCCCACGCCCATGTATGGTGCTACGCACGACATTATTTTCAAATCAGCGTGAACACCATCGTCCCATGTCTTTTTTCTGACCCCATCGACGGTATATTTTCCAGTTTTGTGTAGTAGCAGATGTTAGGTGATGTGTGGACCTGAAATGATGGTTGGGTTTCAGATCCTAGACTTCGGGCTGGCTCGGCAGACGGACGATGAGATGACGGGCTACGTGGCCACCCGCTGGTATCGCGCGCCCGAGATCATGCTCAACTGGATGCACTACAATCAGACCGGTAGCACACTATAGCTTATTGTGTGTGGACTAGGGATGGGACCGAAAAAAATTTCACCGAATACCGAATATTCGGTTTTTTATTTTCGGCCGAAAACCGAATACCGAATGCCGAATAGTTGTCATTTGCCAAGCAAAGTTTTCTCAGATTTTAAAGATCCAGAAAAATAAAATATTACGCATAGATAAGCAGGGTTTTTTTTTTCAAAAAATTTTGTGTGCATAATTGTGCAAAATTTTAATTTTAGTGTGCAAAATTTTATTTTTCTGTGCAAACTGTAAATGCGTTTTCTTCGCCTATATAGAAGCTAATATACGCGTTTTTATACCTCTAGAGGTACGTACGTATCAGTGGCGTACCTAGAACTAATTTTGAATGACTTTTCGATTTTTTTGTAATTGGTGAAAAGGCATTCTTTAGCAATTTTAACACTCATAAAACGCCTTACAAACGCAAGATTACTAAAACAAAAAGTTGCAGGGGTCTGGGGGCGGCAGCCCCCATAAAAATATTGGCGATTTTTCTAATTTTTAGACCTAATTTGGTCAACTGGAGACGCATCAGAATTTTTGAATCAGAATCAGGCGTACCCAGGGGGGGGGGAATGGGGGGAATTCCCCCCCCCGAAATTTTTTCCCACTGATTTTTTACACAAGGGTCCCCCCTTTGGTTTTCATGGCCCGGCCAAAAAAATTTTTCTGATACGTCTCCAATTGACTAAATTTGGCCTAAAAATCAAAAATTTTCCCAAATTTTTTT
This sequence comes from Trissonchulus sp. WLG1_4, assembly GCA_030248245.1. Lineage (NCBI taxonomy): Eukaryota > Metazoa > Nematoda > Enoplea > Enoplida > Ironidae > Trissonchulus > Trissonchulus sp. WLG1_4. The sequence goes on from JASANF010005774.1 coordinate 13,704, forward strand.
CTGGGGGCTGCCGCCCCCAGACCCCTGCCACTCCATGGCTTACTATTTCTTGTTACTGTTTTTCATCAAAGCCTAAGCATGTATACACAAGTACATTATGCTGCATGTGCATGTCTACACGAGTATATTATGCTACATTTACTTGTTACTTGCTGCCGCCCCCAGACCCCTGCGACCTTGTGTCCTTTGGTTTTTATGGTCCGGCCGGAAAAATTTTCTGATACGCCTCCAGTTGACTAAATTTGACCTAAAAATCAAAAATTTTCCCAATTTTTTTCTGGGGGCTGCTGCCCCCAGACCCCTGCAACCTTGTGTCCTTTGGTTTTTATGGTCCGGCCGGAAAAATTTCCTGATACGCCTCCAGTTGACTAAATTTGACCTAAAAATCAAAAATTTTTCCAATTTTTTTCTGGGGGCTGCTGCCCCCAGACTCCTGCAACCTTGTGTCCTTTGGTTTTTATGGTCCGGCCGGAAAAATTTCCTGATACGCCTCCAGTTGACTAAATTTCACCTAAAAATCAAAAATTTTCCCAATTTTTTTCTGGGGGCTGCCGCCCCCAGACCCCTGCAACCTTGTGGTTTAGTAGTCTTGCGTTTGCAAGGCGGTTTATGAGTGTTAAAAGTGCATTTTAACCCATTACAAAAAATCGAAAAGTCATTCCCCCCCCCGAAATTTTTTTCTGGGTACGGCACTGGTAAGTCACGTCACATCAGACAGTGTATACAACACAAGTAAATGTAGCATAATATACTCGTGTAGACATGCAAATGCAGCATAATGTACTCGTGTATACATGCATAGGTTTTGATGAAAGATATGTAATAGCAAGGCTTAGTAAGACACAGAGTCGCAGGGGTCTGGGTCTGGGCCTGGGGGCGGCAGCCCCCACAAAAATGGGAAAAATTTTGATTTTTATGCCAAATTTGGTCAATTAGTGACGTATATATCAGAAAATTTTTGCGGCCGGACCATAAAAACCAAAAAGAGGGGATTCCCACCATCCGTCCACCCTGGGTATATGCACCCTTGCTGGTTGCTGCTATGTTTATGTTGGTGTGCTGAAATTCTAAATATTGGAAATTACTGGCATTAGCACAATGGCTGTCAGATGCAGATCCAAAAAATTTTTTGAGCGTAGGGAAGCCGATCCACCTTTCTTAAATTAACCTTGCAAAAATGTGTGTGCCATAATAGGCGGGGCTCTGGGGGCAGCAGCCCCCAGAATTTTTTTTCGATTTGGCATTAAAAATAGTGCATTTTGAGCATATCCCAGGCCCATCGGGCACTGTGCATTATTGTGCAAAATTTTAATTTTTGTGTGCAAAATTTTAAAAAAGTGTGCATTTGCACAGGGTTTTGCACAAAAAAAAAACCCTGTAGATAAGTATATAAATACTACGTATAGTACCCCGGGGTGGAGTGGGACAGTCTTTTTGGGGGTGAAAAGAGACATCCCCACCTAAAAAGTTTCAGAAACAATGCCGAAACATGCAACTTTGAGCGTAACAACTACATACACAATATCGGCACAGATTCGATTTAGGCGGTAAATGCTAACTCACATGTTTTCAGCGTAGAAACATGTTTAACATGCTACATATGTATATACCATGCTGGCATAGTTTTAGGCAAAATTTTCTGGGGGGGGGGGGGGGGCGCGGGGGGGGGGCGGGCCACCCCCCCAGGGATGGGGGGGGGGGCGTCGACCAAAATGGGGGGGCGCACCAATTTCACGATAAAACACTATTTTTATAAGAAAAAATGGTTATTATACGCTAAATGTTACGTTTTCATACGTTATTATAGCTACGCTAATACTAAATTTAGCCAAAAAGGACTCAAAAACCCGACGAACACGACATTGCTACAGCTAAAAATTCGCTAAAACGTCCTTTCGGAAAAAATTTTGGGCTATGGGGGGGGGGCACCCCACCTGAAATGGGGGGGGCTCAAAATGGGGGGGGGGGCCGCCCAACTTGGGGGGGGGGGGGCCGGTCAAAATGGGGGGGGGGCGCCCCCCCCAGCCCCCCCCACTAAAAATATGCCAGCCATGTATTAGCATACCAATATACAAATAAGTATTGTGCCAGTGTGCTGTCGAATAGTCGTGTAGTCAACTTTTTGCTTCTTGCAAACCTGTGGTTTTTTATGCCATAGCTAAGGCCTAAATTTTTCCAAATTGGCCTAAATTTTTTCAGCGATCGAGGCCAACTGGCCTAAACTTTTTCAGCTACCGATGAATAAAAAATTTCCGATATATATATATATATATATATATATATATATATATATATATATATGACACGCTTTCTGAGAAAATCGACCATAGGTTGGGCGACCTCAAAAATCGACCCTCACGGATTTGCTTCAATTTTACATATATGATAGCCCTAAATGTCAAACGAATTTGTGTGAAGTTGTTCGCCCTGAAATCTCACCGTTTACGAGATACTGATCTTCAAAAATCGAGATTTTTCACATTTCTCGGTTTTTAAAAGGTAAGTCACTTTTACGGTTGCTGTACTCTGCATGATTGATTGAATTGATTGAAAAATTGCATAGAAGTGCACGTATATATACTTAATTAGGTAGTGTAGCAAATAGAGCTGTAGCTTGCTGTAGAGTTAACCTATAGGTTGTTTTTGGTCTCCGGCTTGATGAACTTTGGTGGTCAAATTTTAATATTTCGCCCTGTACCTTGGCCCATAGATGCGGGCCGCGCCTAATCTTTACATATCCAACAAGCAATACATATAGCAAGTACACATACAAAAAATGGAGAAAATTGTCGCGGAGTTAGATACTTTTTCAATGACTTTTACCCGTCAAATTTGCCGTTTTTTGGCATTTTTCGCCGTTGTCTGTCTTTTAAGCGTTAATTTACCTAGATTTGACATGGGCCGCGCCTAATCTTCACACACCCAACAAGCAATACATATATCAAGTATACATACAAAAAATTAAGACAATTTTCGGTGAGTTAGATACTTTTTCAATGACTTTTACCCGTCTAATTTGCCGTTTTTTTGCATTTTTGGTCGTTGTCTGTCTTTTAAGCGTTAATTTGCCTAGATTTGACAAGGGCCGCGCCTAATCTTCACACACCCAACAAGCAATACATATAAAAAGTATAAATATAAAAAATTAAGACAATTTTTGGGGAGTTACATACTTTTTCAATGACTTTTATTCGTCTAATTTGCCGTTTTTTTGCATTTTTGGTCGTTGTCTGTCTTGTAAATGTTAATTTAACTGGATTTGACATGGGCCGCGCCTAATCTTTACACACACTACAAGCAATACATATAAAAAGTATACATACAAAAAATTAAGACAATTTTTGGGGAGTTAGATACTTTTTCAATGACTTTTACCCGTCTAATTTGCCGTTTTTTTGCATTTTTGGTCGTTGTCTGTCTTTTAAGCGTTAATTTACCTAGATTTGACATGGGCCGCGCCTAATCTTCACACACTCAACAAGCAATACATATAAAAAGTATAGACATAAAAAATTAAGACAATTGTTGGGGAGTTAGATACTTTTTCAATGACTTTTACCCGTCTAATTTGCCGTTTTTTTTGCATTTTTGGTCGTCTGTCTTTTAAGCGTTAATTTACCTAGATTTGACAAGGCCCGCGCCTAATCTTCACACACCCAACAAGCAATACATATAAAAGTATAAATATAAGAAATTAAGACAATTTTTGGGGAGTTAGATACTTTTTCAATGACTTTTACCCGTCTAATTTGCCGTTTTTTTGCATTTTTGGTCGTTGTCTGTCTTTTAAGCGTTAATTTGCCTAGATTTGACAAGGGCCGCGCCTAATCTTCACACACCCTACATATTGTACACATTGCCTATCTATAAGCCTTGTATGTACATGCTAAAAGTACTACATAGAGAAAGTTCATATATGAAAAACTAAGAAAGTTCACATGGTGTTAGAAGCCTTTGGGCGGCTTTTATCTGTCTAAATATGAGTTTTTTGACACATTCACCTTTTCAGGTTTGCTGTTTCAATATGTTTTGGTAAGCATTAAGTTGCATACATATAAGAATCGTACTTGTGTACAGAACATTAAGAGAATATAGTAAATTCAACAGAATAAGTAGGTAATAAATCATGCTGTTTAATAATGTGCAAATTTAATTTTATTGTACTGCTAAATATAATCACTCTAATTTTCATCATCGATAAGGTTCGTTAAGTCAGTAAAATTATATACATATCTATTCTCCAAAACAGTCTCCTGCAAGGATTTGTCTCCGCACTTCATCATCTGCTGATTCAGTTCGGATATCATCCATATAGTCTGTTTCAGATATTAAATTTGGCGGTTCTACTGGTGTCCCATGGGACTGTTTTCTATCGTAGGCTGCCATTCGACTAAATAAAAATAGAAACACACTTTCGAAGCATACCTGGCCAAGAGGAAAAGTGCTAATAAAATAAATGAAAAATAACAAATCGTTATCTCACCCATCGGTTCCAACACATCAAAAATGTGTTTGTTTTATTACCTGATGTGCTATAAATTTAAGTAGGTAACTTTACTAAAGTTAATTGAGCAGTATGGATCTAAGCAAGACGTATATACTACAAATTAAATTATACTACACCATTACATTTAAAAAAGTTAAAGGCGAAAGTTGTAGCCACCTACCTAAAAATTGAAGCTATTTGTTGCCACTTCAGATACTCCTCTGGTTGGAATACTGGTTGACCATTTTCACTCAATTTTCGCATTTCCTCTGCCAACACTTTCGGTTCCACCCTACTTCCCGCTGATCCCTCTTCGTATTTTTTTGTTAAGAATTGGAGTTGCTGAGACGTAAATCGTTTATTTTGCCGCGGAGAATGCAATGCCCAACCTTTTTGCAATGGTACTTTTGAACCTTCGGCAAGCGATTGTTCTGTAATTGCTGTCTGAAATGTTACACATTATTAAACGTTAAAATTTGTATTTGTTGACATCTGTATCCCGCGTTTCAAAAATTTTGATAGAAGATTGAATTTTAAAGCTGTATTTCGTATCACACTACAACATTAAATTCCCTGTTCCCCACATAGCAAGACACATTTTTTTTACTTTTTAATAGTTTTTACAGTATGCAAATTTCTCTTGTGAATCTTTGGGTGTAGATTTTATTTGAAACTATGAACGCGACATGAGAAACAAGTAAAAACCACGGACTTTTCTTTTGTTTTGCCTTGCACATCACTTGACTTATTTTAGTGTAATTATATTTATATTGCTTATTCACCAAAATGAGATTTCACAGGTAGATATAACTATTCAGATTGTATTGTACCGATCATCATCATAGTATATTTAAATTACCTCAATTTCGGGTACATGTGACTGGAACGTCATTTTTTCCAGTTTTTTTGAATAAGAATAGATAGCCATATCTTGCAGGGAAATCCGTTGCGGTTTGTAGACATGTTTTCCAACTGACAAGTGGATTTCCAAATTACTGAATTTTTTAAACTCCTTGATGCAACCTTCTTCTGGACAAGAATATAATCCTGATTCAGTCATCATGTCATCAATGCTTTCAGCATCGTTTTCTTGTGCTATAGATGGCTGAGTTTCTTCGCCATTGTTGTCATCATCTTTAAAATGCTTCCATGTTGAAAAAGATGTTTCCATATCTAAATAATTTTTCGTTTCAATAGCGTTGAAGTGAGTTTTAAAACCTCTGTTGACGAAAAATTTTTGAGGAATTTCTAAGCCGGTTCCGATGCCAAAGTGACGCCAAGCATTGAGCTGAAACTGAAAATTGTTCATGGCCTGCTCGTACAGAAACTCAAAATCAAAATATTGAGATATTCCCGGTATTTTTGGGAGCTTAGGTGGTTTACGCTCTAAATTAACAGTTCCACGGTAAATGCTGGTTGCTTGAAGGCCGCCGTACGAAGATGCTGCCGACACAAACTCAGCTGCTGTGTTAGCTTTATTGTTTTCATCAATATACATTCTGACGTGTCGCTTAACAAATGCAGAAACTCTGTCGCAAACGCCTTTACCGGCCTGCACCTCGCTAAATGTCCAACGTACAATTTTAATTGTTGTTTCTGAATATAAATTAAAAACAGATGCTAATGTGGGGGCACTGTGGTAACACCCGGCATTATCACTTCTTATTATAGCTGTTTCAACCCAAGGTGCTTCCTTTTTGACTTGCATTAAAGTATGCTTTAAGATACTGAGAACTGCAATGCTGTCTTGTGGTTGATCGTGATTCAGTACATGAATAAACGTTCTAGAGTGAAATCCAGCCGGACGAGGATTCCAGTAGTCATAAGCTGGGTTATAAATAGGATCATATTTTAAAAAACGCATATATGCCACGATATTCCAGCTTTTGCGTACCAAGATCTTTGTTCTTCTCGTCCAGCAGCGGGCAACCATTTCATTGCCCAGTCCATTGTGATGAATACTTCCGTGTTTTTTTGAAGATTTTCAATTATTTCGTCTTTTACGCCGTCTTGATGCTCAGACCTAAGTATATGGGCCTTCCAAGTTTGAATATCGTTCAAGGCTTGACTTACTTTAAACAAATTTTCTTTTTTTTCCATTTCATTTGCATAATCGGCAGTTGAAACGACATCCTGAATTTCTCCTAAAGTAAATTTCAGAGATTCACAATGTTGACATCGCTGACTGTGGTCGTGATCGCACTCCTTAAACAAAACCGCATTGTTTGGGTCGCTTAAACTATGGGACTTGCAGTGATCAGGTATATAAGACTGCTTTTTCACATGTTGGCGAAAATCTGAGCGCAAATAATTTTTTGCTTGAAGTAAAGAACGCTGTTTATTATTTAACCAACTTTTGTCTATATTGGGTAAGGTAGCTATTTGTTTATTTAACGATTCAAATGCTTCCAGTCCAGCAAAAGTATAATAGTCGAGCCCCAGGACAGATTTTCGTGTACTTGCAGTGCAGTGATCAAGAATTCGTAAAAGTGTACTTCTTGACAGTTTGTATTCTTCATGTTTTTCTATTTCGTTAAGATAACTTTCATATTGCTGAATTAAGCGTTCATTTCGCATTTTGCGCATTACACTAGGCAGTTCAATGTTTTCATTTGAAGACAATTTTGCCGATGATTGACCGAACGGTAAATCTACAATGATCGCAGGTGATGTTATCCAGCCAATAAAAAATTCAACCTTAACTTTGTCGTAACGAATTCGTGAAATTTTCTGTCGTACGGTATGTTTTCCTGGTCCGTACTTTGTAGCATATAACCTTGCTTGCTTGAAATAATAATACGACAACCCTGGAAGGGACTGTTGAATTTGACCAAACGTAATTGAAGGAGCAACCAGAGATAATATTTGCATTTTTTCTCGTCCACTATTAGAGGCCTCGTACGCTTCAGCGATTGTTTCTAAAACTTTATCCACCGAGCTAGACGATCCCAACCAAAGCGATTTATCGTAGTTTGAAAAAATTTGTCGTTTAATATCTTCTGCCTTTTCTTTTCCCATTTTATCACAAATGAATCCGCTCAATTGCTTTATCGCACTGACTCGTTGTCTTTGACTTGCTTCAGATAAATCTCCAAATTTACCAGCAGTGAAATGTACATGAGTAATGCTAGCAATGTTGGCCAGTTCTCGCACGAGTTGTTCTATTCGATTATCAGTATCAGTCCCAAGATTAGACTTTGTTTGTTGGCTGTTGCTGTGCTCTGTCCACACGTCAGTGTTTGTACTCTGGCTACTTTCACAATATGTGTCAAAAGCTGGCCCTAGCTGCAATTTAGGCGACTCAGCTAAGGACCTTGGTGGCAAAGGTTTTAAACAATATCCTTTTGTTTCTACTCGGTTTTCAGCGTGTAAATAATTTAAAAAATTCGCATGTCGTTTGCACATCGGGACACCAATCGGAATCAGAGTATTCATTTTCTGAACCAACAGTTTGGCATCATCTTTATTGGCTACACGAGGTGGTCGTTTCCCCAGGAAAACTCTTGTTGAATGTTTGGCCATGCCTTCCAAGTCCGGCATTTGACAAGTATAATCAACAGTACCTTTTGGAGATAAACGCATTTTTGTATATTGGTTACTAGCTTGTAAGTGCCAACTAATACCTAACTCAGCCAGGTGTTTTCTGCAAATAAACATTTCTTCAGTTTGTGCTACACTATTTGGATCATCCCAGTCAATAAAAATTCCATCTCCACGCATGAGAACTAGGTCAGCTTCGTTCAAAGCATCAGCAACGAACCTGTTATCCCCTACGTCGCTGTTAATTAGATCTTGCAATCGAACCAATTCAGCTGCCGTGTCTGAAGTTCCACAAGGAGAAGGGTTTGTATTCAATTTCATGTGCCCTGACATGAAACACTGAGCATCATGCTGTGGTGCATAGCCCATCACGGCCTCAGTTGTTGATGAAACCGGTATTGAAGGGGATGTTGACTGTTGGTTCTTATCGTCGTCAGTATCATCACAGTCGCAGTTGGAGTCACGATCGTCCTGTTGGTCGTGCCCATCATCGTTTTCATTGGAAGAAGTATCATCACCAGATGAAGAATTATGGTCGTCAGATGAAGGATTATTGTCGTCATTTGATGATAACTCATCAGAGTTGTCGGATTTAAGTGAAAGATCATCACCGTCTGCAATTTCGTCCAGCACATCTTGAAATCTGGAGCTCGTTTCTTGACCTAAGCTACCTACTGAACCTCCTAAAGAACCAATTCCTGAGCCCGCCAATCCAACGCCTCCAGAAGCTGCGCCGAATATGCGGCCTAGCAAAAATCCTAAAGCTCCGCCTAAGCCGGCTCCGATTGCCACACCCAGGCCAGCTGAAAAAGCCCACGTTGCAAAATCGGAACTGGTAGAGCTACTTGGTGGCTTCTCAAAAGACTGGTCAATTAGGAATGCTTTCAGCAAAAATGTAACATTAGGGTTTAAGGATGAGTTTTCTATTTTATGTATCATTTCGCTGAATGTTTTGCAGTCAACGGGTAGCTCTGACACCCATTTTTGAAAATTAGTTTTATTGGACGCTACACTTTCTGTAGTGCACTCCAAGTTTTTCTTCTTAAAACTTGAAAACAGTCTATTTCTAGCACGTGTTACTTTTGCATAAGTTGACGAATTGTTTATAATTACAGTACGGCAAAACTGCATGTTGCTGGGATACGCACAAATTTCTGTTTCGAAGTTGTTATCATTGTTGATTGAGGTGAAATTAAACTTCAGTCCTGAGCATGGATTTTCATGGTTTGGAGAAGGATAGTCTAACACAAAGTATGTACTCATGTAGGGAACATTACTAGACATATTACAGCGTGACAATGATAAGTCAATAGTATTCGAATGCCGCCGACGTCTATCCACGGTGTCCCATTCATGCAAAATAGTCATATTTACTTTTTTGAGAAATTCAAATGCAGCTGGTGACATGCTGTTTGCTCGGCGTGCGTAAAAGAGCATATCAACAGCAGTATTTCCGATAGTTTGCAGTTGAGATTTTGTTAATATAGCACTATTTTTAAACAACGAGAATATGAAGCTGTCAGTCACTTTTGTCGTTAGAAAAACCATCATTACGTGTTTGTCACCTTTCTTGAATTTAGTTGATTGGAGTGGCGCTCTGAAAAAAAATCTTTATTTTATACACTACATTTATAAATTGTCAAGGGCGGGTTCAGGGGAGAAGTGCAAGGGGTATTCACCTCCGCTTTTGGGCGACAGGAAAGTGCAGCAAAATTATGTCAAAAACTTCCTGCCCTCAACGTTGAAAATTTAAGAATTTTTTAGAAACTAGAAAGTAAATAGCTTAAGGATTGCTTTTTTGAATGAGGTGTAGTGGAAGCAACGTGGAACTAAGTAAATTAGTGTGTTCGTCTCTGTGTGATCTCATTTTTTTCATTTCCGAATTCATGGAGCCACCCCTGTATGAAACGGAATCCCTGTACGGTACACTAACTTGTAAATTATATGTAAAAAGTTCAGGAAATTGAAGTTAATGGTTAATAATTTAGTGCCCGCAAATTACTTTCATAAGCTACGCTTATATTGAATTGTAATGATATTTACATCACATCATTCACCATTCATTTGCAAGGCACAAGTCTGTAACAGGGAAAAACTCGATTGAATTAAAGAAATGACACTTTGGCCGCAGATCTTACCGGTTATCAGTTGATATTGGATACACTGTGCTATTCTTGAAATGTATATTTGGTCTAACAACAAGGAATTCACTGTTCAAGTCAAAACAGTAACTAGACATGTTAACAACTTTGTCCAGTTTTCCATTTCCCATTACCTAAACGCAAGAATACACAGAAAAAAATCTAGATATATAAGATCTATTTATCTAGTTAAATATAGTTTTATTAAATATTATTTAGTCGTTTATAGGTTAATCTAGTAATATCCAGTTTTGGAATGGTCACTGATAAACACAGCCAGACAGACTATAAATACTGCTAGGCGAGAAATAATCCAGCCGGTTCTGGAACTTAGATACAATACAAGGTCCCGTGTTCAACATAGTTTCAGTTTATAGTGACTACCTAGGTAACTGTCTGTAAGCGGTATAAAAATAGGGTCTTATTTTTATGAGATCGTCATACAGCATGAAATTACCATATTGCTAATTCTAAATTGTTTCTGTCTTTGTGATCAGCATTTCCTAGTGCTAAAAACTCCTAGTGCTAAAAACAAGTACAAAAGCATTATGGCACACCTACCGACGTGTTTTTATGTTTTTAGTTACAGAATTCCAGGAATTCGGTGTAATTAATTAATCCAAATAATCAGAATTGCAAACCGTATATTAAATAAGTAGAAAAACGTCTTACCCAAACTAGATATTGACTGCGCAAGCAAAAATTTGTTATGTGTTGTTGCCGGTATCTTTTGTAAAGACATGAGTCAGTGAACTTCAGTTCTAAAAACTGTGACGACTCTCCCCGTGTCCATGGGACTGTGTTAATTTCATTAATAATAATATCATTTAACGCTTTAGTTAACATTAAACTGAAATAGATGATAATGTAGGCCCGCATATCCATTGCTGAACTGAAATCAAACGTAATACAAACAAAACATTTCAATTTTTACATTACATTTTCATTCGAGCTCTAGAGAAAAAATTGCCCACCGAGGCCAGTTTGGAACTACGCATAACAGCAAATTCTTGTTTTTAGCTAAAATAGTAAAAAAAATTTTCATCATGTGCGGTTTCACAGGACCGCCCTCTACTTGCAACTCAGAAGTTCAAATTAGTAGAGCCCACCTCTAAAGTTGGGACAAATTGAGGGCTTAAAAACGCATTATAGTATCACAGACGACGAAATTAACGAGTTTCAGTCAAAATATTTGCCAAAATGGAGCTTCACACTTCTACACAGAAAGTCTGCAACCAGCAAACTGTTAATTCAATACTAACAGTTTAAATTGATGACATCAAACTTAAGATTCCTTGAACAATAGGAAAACAATAGGGAAATGAATAACACGTGTTTGTTTGCATGAAATGCATAAATAAATAAAATTGTATAAAAATATATTTGTCAAGTCTTCATTACAACCATGAGAACGATTGCCAAAGGTAGGAATCATCGCACTTAACCACTGAATGAGCTGACAATTTTCACAAGAAGCCTGTAAACAAATCACGCACAAGTTGAATAATGGACATTTATTTTCATTCGATAACAAACTATTATTATTATTATTAATATTGCAATTACAAGTCTAGTGCGTCTAGTTCAGACTAGTTCGACCAGATCAGATTGATTCAAGTTAAGTCAGTTCAATTATTATCTTATAAATTCAGTATAAGTGCAAGTATTAGCATTTTGATTACACTCGGTACACTGTGTAGTTAGTCCTTAGGTATTGTAAGAGATTTCGGGAATCATAACGTTTGATACCAGAAAATAACGGCTTTTGTGAGGCAATTTTCAGAACTGTCAAGTGACGGGTGACATGAGGCTGCGATGCTACACAACCCCAAAATACTTTTGTGTTATATAACCCCAAAATACTTTTGATAAAAATTGAGCCGTTTCTGAGTAGTTAAATTTGACAGATCAGTGTCTATTCAGATTTGACTGCTCAATAAAGTTCTAAATTACGATAGCTACTCACTACTCAGAAGCGGCTTATTTTTTTTATTTTAAGATCAATTTTGAACCTGTTGATCGACACTCAATCAAACACACACTAAGTCAAAAATTGAAAGGATCACACCAAGCTATGCAACCTTCTGCAGCTTACGCTGTGAGCCTTAGATTAGAATGCAGCAGCTTCAAATGCTGACTGCACTCACCTTTAAAGGAGAAAGCTGTAGCTTCAAAAGCAACAGCAGTCACCTTTAAAGGGACTCACCGTTTAGGCAGCTTTCAACCATTTTTTTGGCTGAAAACTGCCACCAACCACAGGATAACGGCCAAAGCCGAAATCCCGTGGGTTGAGCTGCGAACCTTCCTCCTAGAAGGCCGCAGTTCACAAAAAGAGCAAGCCGTCCAAGCAGACGGCTTGCTGGTCAGTCAAGACTGACGATCTTATCATTATTTTGCCCCCTTATATACTAATTTTTAAACTCATTTGCATATCTATATAGTTTTTGAGCAATCCCATTGGCTGGATAAAGCATTGCACATCACACGTGACTTTACAAAAATGATCGATCTTTGTCATTATGGAAATGAAAAAAAGAAAAAAATGAAAAATTGCATCGGCCCAGAATCGAACTGGGTACCTCTGGTTTCACCGTATCAAATTACGTAGAAACCACACGCTAATCCACTGCGCCACCGGTGCTTCTGACAACTTACGTTTAAAACATCGTTAAATTGGTTCGTTTTTGCAGTGATTTGATGAAGTTGGTGAAAATAATTTAAAATTTTTAAAATTCGAACCAATTTTGATTAAAGAGGATATGTGTGTTAATAAGTATAACTTGATCTTTCTATTGGTATACTCAAACCCGAATTATTATATTTATCATTTTGCTTAGGATAGTTTATATCCTATTAAATATCCTATTAATTATTATGGAACTTTCAATACCTTCATCTCTCATTTTCATGAGAAAAGCTAGTCATATTTTATAATAAGCGATGTTTGAACAATAGCTATGAGAACAACGCATAAACATTCTGAAAAGTCGTTAAAAAACTAAGCATGCTTTATATTAAACGATGTTTGAGCAATAGATATGGGAACAACGCATAAACATTCTGAAAAGTCGTTAAAAAACTAAGCATGCTTTATATTAAACGATGTTTGAGCAATAGCTATGGGAACAACGCATAAACATTCTGAAAAGTCGTTAAAAAACTTAGCATGCTTTATAATAAACGATGTTTGAGCAATAGCTATGGGAACGCATAAACATTCTGAAAAGTCGTTAAAAAACTTAGCATGCTTTATAATAAACGATGTTTGAGCAATAGCTATGGGAACGCATCAACATTCTGAAAAGTCGTTAAAAAACTTAGCATGCTTTATAATAAACGATGTTTGAAAAATGGGCTGTGGGAACAATGCATATCATTAAGAAAATTAGCTAACACACAGCTAACCTGAAAACGCGACGGTGAAAAAACGCATATTTCGACAGATTAAACCCGTTCAAAGGCATCTTAATCCTGGTGAACTTTCTTAGTTTTTTATATTATGCACTTTCTCCAGGTAAATTAACGCTTAAAAGACTGACAACGACCAAAAATGCAAAAAAACGGCAACTTAGACGGGTAAAAGTCATTGAAAAAGTATCTAACTCCCCAAAAATTGTCTTAATTTTTTATCTTCATACTTTTTATATGTATTGCTTGTAGTGTGTGTAAAGATTAGGCGCGGCCCATGTCAACTCCAGTTAAATTAACATTTACAAGACAGACAACGACCAAAAATGCAAAAAAACGGCAAATTAGACGAGTAAAAGTCATTGAAAAAGTATGTAACTCCGCAAAAATTGTCTTAATTTTTTATATTTATACTTTTTATATGTATTTCTTGTTGGGTGTGTGAAGATTAGGCGCGGCCCTTGTCAAATCTAGGCAAATTAACGCTTAAAAGACAGACAACGACCAAAAATGCAAAAAAACGGCAAATTAGACGGGTAAAAGTCATTGAAAAAGTATCTAACTCCCCAAAAATTGTCTTAATTTTTTATATTTATACTTTTTATGTGTATTGCTTCTTGGGTGTGTAAGGATTAGGCGCGGCCCATGTCAAATCTAGGTAATTTTACGCTTAAAAGACAGACAACGACCAAAAATGCAAAAAAACGGCAAATTAGACGGGTAAAAGTCATTGAAAAAGTATCTAACTCACCGAAAATTGTCTTAATTTTTTGTATGTATACTTGATATATGTATTGCTTGTTGGGTGTGTGAAGATTAGGCGCGGCCCATGTCAAATCTAGGTAAATTAACGCTTAAAAGACAGACAACGGCGAAAAATGCCAAAAAACGGCAAATTTGACGGGTAAAAGTCATTGAAAAAGTATCTAACTCCGCGACAATTTTCTCCATTTTTTGTATGTGTACTTGCTATATGTATTGCTTGTTGGATATGTAAAGATTAGGCGCGGCCCGCATCTATGGGCCAAGGTACAGGGCGAAATATTAAAATTTGACCACCAAAGTTCATCAAGCCGGAGACCAAAAACAACCTATAGGTTAACACTACAGCAAGCTACAGCTCCATTTGCTACACTACCTAATAAAGTATATATACATGCACTTCTATGCAATTTTTCAATCAATTCAATCAATCATGCAGAGTACAGCAACCGTAAAAGTGACTTACCTTTTAAAAACCGAGAAATGTGAAAAATCTCGATTTTTGAAGATCAGTATCTCGTAAACGGTGAGATTTCAGGGCGAACAACTTCACACAAATTCGTTTGACATTTAGGGCTATCATATATGTAAAATTGAAGCAAATCCGTGAGGGTCGATTTTTGAGGTCGCCCAAGCTAACATTGCTTATGGTCGATTTTCTCAGAAAGCGTGTCATATATATATGTCTCCAACTGACCAAATTCGGCCTGAAAATCAAAAGAATTTCTATTTGTTTTTGAAGGCTGCTTCCCTAAGCTCTCAGACACCTGCAACTTTACGGCTTTGTGTTCTTTGCTTTTATCTTTCATGAAGGTTAATTTCTGTTCACCCCGGCTGTCTCAGGGTCTTGGGCTGTTTTTGGAGTGAAGTGGGACAGTCATTAAACTGGTTGTGAACCTTGCAGACTTTACTGGCATTTTCAATTCTTTTGGGTTTTGACAATACTGATAAGACTCCATCAAAAATTCACGCAGATATGTATGTCCTCTGTTATAGGCCTCACAAATGCTAATTAGAGGTTATTAGCTAAAATATATATATATAGTTTTAATGTTTTTTGTGTACATATCAGGTCGAAGTGTAGTGCTAATTGAAGGATTAACTAAATGAGTTCTTATTCTACACGTTCCTTGATTTGGAATTTTCATGATTTTCTAACTATTCGGTATTCGGCCGAAAATTGACTTTTCGGTACCGAATACCGAATACCCGTTTTTCGGCCGAAAACCGAATACCGAATACCGAATTTTCGGTACATCCCTAGTGTGGACTGATGCTTTGTTACCCTGACCTGGGTTTTTGGCCAGAACGTAATAGCATTGTTAAAGTTTAGACAGTTTGCTGAATTTTTTTTGGTTATTTTAGCCAATTTGTTACAGAAAATTTGCCAGTAATTGTGAGTTGAGAAATTTTCCCATGCGTCCCCCACACGTTTTTTGCTCAAATTTGTGCTAATTTGAGCAGTGGTGCCTGTGTTTTTTTTGGGCCAAAACGTTAGCATTGGCGAAAATTTTTGAGAGTTTGCTAAAACTTTTTTGCTCGTTTTAGCCGATTTGCTATAACAATTTTGGCAGAAAAAATTTCTGATAACTCTGCAATTCACCAAATTTTGTCCAACATTCAAAAAAAATTTTCCTATGCGTCCCTAATTGGCCGTTTTTTTGCCATTAGATGCAAAAAATTTCCTTGTGACTACAATTTACACCCATCTGCAACAATGTTTCATTTAACATAGTGATCCAGTCAAGTATTTTATCTTTCTGCTGTTAAATTTTTCAGGATCACTTTGTTAAGTTATATACTTCGTTTGCTGAAAATTTTCGCAAACCACATCGGTGACTCATTCCGATCCGTCAAACGTGGGTATATCGGAATAAATCAAAAAAGTTTCGGCCTCGCTCTGGGAACTGCTACAATACCAATCCCAGACACTTGCTGGTTCATGCGGTTCGAAAACGCCAAAATACGACAACCTAGCATTTAAAAACAAATTGGGAATAAGAGTTTCAACTTCGACATTTTTTGGCTGCGTAACCAAACCGCATACAAGGGCGTACCCAAGGGGCAGGGGGAGGGAATCCCCCCAAAATTTGTTCCCAGTGAATCTTTACAAGGGTCCCCCCTTTGGTTTTTATTACCCGGCCAAAAAAAATTCCCGAAAAAAATTTATACGTCTCTGCTTGACAAAATTTGACCCAATAATGAAGAAAGTTTGTTAAATTTTTCCTGGGGCCTGCCGCCCCCAGACCCCTGCGACTGTGTGGCTTACTTTTCTTTGTTGCTGCAATTCACCAAAGCCTATGCATGTCTACACGAGTATATTATGCTGCATTTACTTGTGTAGTGTAATGTGACGTTCGCTGTTTTTTTGTTTTGCACATCTTTTGTTTCAATTTTCCTGATTCCTGAAAATTTTTGATACGTCTACAGTTGACCAAATTTGGCCTAAAAATTAGAAAAATCTCAATTTTTTCTGAGGGCTGTGGCCCCCAGTCCCTGCAACTTTGTGGTTTAGTGATCTTACGTTTTTAAGCCGGTTTTGTCAGTGTTACAAACTTCCAATGGCTAAAAATTGCATTTTATCCCATTACAAAAAATCGAAAAGTCATTCCCCTCGAAATTGTTTTCTGAGTACGCCACTGACCGCATATAAGATACTTATAGTCCGCCGCCAAATCTTCCTTTGCTAAAACTTCCTGGCGAAAAAAAACGCAGAGTGGAACATAAAAATTAGCATTGAAAAATAAACATGAGCATCCAATGAGCATTGTTGCCATTGCCAAGGAGAAAAAATTAAAGATTCTGAAAAGTTTTCCCCGAGCTATATTAATTTGACGCAAGGGTCCCAACTTTTTTCGGTATGTCCCAGGAGGAGCCAGATTTACCTAATTAGGCTTGACCTGGAGTTCCTTTCTCCATCAATGTCGCCAACTACCAAACCCCAAGTTTTCATTCATCACTCACTATCTTTTATGCTTTTTGTCTCAGCTAATGTATGCAGTAGTGTAAGGATATGGCTGTAGTCATGTGGGGAATTTCCCTGTTGGATCGACGAAACGAAGAAAATTCCACAGTGCTCAATGTCGCGCACAGAAATAATTTCATGCTTAATGATTTTTAAGCACAAATGCCTTTTTCGTGCATGTTTCAAAGGGCTGATTTCTAAAAATTTTGCATGTTTTATTGGTGGCTGCCGTCCCTACACCTAACTTTGCGAACTTTTCACTAACTAAACTTGCTCTTCAAAAAATAGTCCATGGCGCGAATCATCCTTTCTCAAAAAAATTCTGGTGACGACCTTGGTACAGGACGTATAATATTTTTATGGATTTAAGGTGGTAGTGTCGCCAAAGCAGTGTTGCTCATAGTTCGCAAAAAGAGAGGTTTTTGCCTTGAAATTTCATGTTCACTTAGCAACTAGTACAATGCTGTATGGTACCAAATAATCACTTCATGACCCAAGACTACCGACATTGACAAATATCTTGGACCAATCGTTATTTGTAAGCCAGACATCACACAAAAGGAACATCATAGATCAGCAAAACGAGCGTGATATCAGCTTGGCCAGCTTGTGAAGTACACAAAGCATGTCGACATTTTTTAACAAATTGGAAAAAGGAAAAATAAAAGTATATACGTTTTTGTTTAGATTTCAAAATAAGCGTCTAGATTTTTTACAATTTCTCTTAATTGCTATGAGTGCTTCACAGTTATTTTGAGCCAAAACAATTGGATTGAAATTATGAGAAAAGATCCACCTACAGTTAATTTGAACAAAGTTTCGCTCAGTTATGCCATTTGAAACATAGTGCACATTTGGCAAAAATAGAAAATTTCAATCGGTCATAAAAAATTAGAACAAGTCAGCAGGAACGTGAAACTTATTAAATAACAAAGCTTTGTAGCAGGCTTTAATATTCTTAAACGAAATTTATGCTAGCTGAAACCTACGTCGACTTATGGTATACTTATACCAAATTTCTTGGTCTAAGGCCTTTAACCAAATCTGATACGTCCCCAATTGACCAAATTCAGCCTTAAAAACAAAAATTTCTCTGATTTCTTTCTAGTAACAGCCGCTGCCCTGCCAGACTCTGTGAGTATATTGGCGTGCTGCTTGATTTTATCTTTCATGAATATGAAAGCTTAATGTATTGGGTATTTTTGTTTTTGTATTTGTGTTTATGTATCTGTTTTTTGTTTCAGTGGACATCTGGTCGGTGGGCTGCATCATGGCTGAGCTGATTTCCGGAAAGCCTCTTTTTCCTGGAAATGATCGTATCCTTTTCTAATATGATTGCTCTGTATTACTATAATTTTGTTATGAAAATTTAAATTATTACAGGCTATACTCATTGATTTGATGCTGTCAAGATTATGTTTAGTATTTAAAAATGTTTACAATCATTAAATTTTGCTTTCAAAAGTTTGACAAGAAAATAGTTGCGCCACTTGCTTATTTTAGTGGCATGACGTCTGCAACTACTTGCTGTACTCTTGATAGTCAAAATCTTTTCTTTTCGTAAGTCACATGTTTCGTTTTCTCAAGTGGTGTAGCTATTTTTTGTCAATGAAATCTTTAAATTTTTTGACGGTAAAGCCTGGTTCATCTTTATTGCCCCTTAGGACACAGGGACAGGGACAAGGACAACTTTTGGTCAGCTGCTGTGAAGAATTGACACGAGCATTTCGGCTCCTGTTTGCATACGATCTGCAAGTGAACCCAAACTTATTCATTCGAAAAGGCAGTTTTTGGGAAATGGCTTAAGGACAAAAGCATAGGGACAAGGACTGGTATCAGGCGGGCTTAGGCCAGTGTGTGTGTGTGTGTGGTTGTCCTTGACTGGACTGGCTTAGACATCGACCAGCTGACGCGCATCATGGCGGTGGTGGGGACTCCGAGCGACGAGCTGCTGGACAAGATCCAGAGCGAGGACGCCCGCAACTACATCAAGTCGCTGCCCTTCATGGAGAAAAAGAACTTCGCCGCCTACTTCGCCAACGCCTCCCCAGAGGCCGTTGACATGCTCGAGAAAATGCTCATTCTGGATCCGGCAAAAAGGTGCCACCAGTTAATGCCATCACTAAATAATTCATTGTAGTTTCTGAAATTGCTGACATTAGTGCAACTGAACAGTTAAAAACTGTATTTTCCGTGTTATTTTTTAGAATATGCTGAAAAATTGTATTTTTGTGGATCTAGTTGCACTACTCGGACAGCTGTTTCAAAACAGGGCTAAACTGATTCATTTAAGCATTTAATAATAAAAATTGGCACATTATGAGAATATGTTTGTGTTATTCGCTGTAGACGACCAGTGACTGTTCACCTCAATTCACATTTCTAATGCCAGTAGACCACCGTACAATATAACTTGTGTGCATGTATGTGGAGTATGTGATGTGGTGTTTTAGGATGGGCGTGGACGCAGCGCTGGAGCACCCCTACCTGGCCAACTACCACGACCCCGAGGACGAGCCCGCCGCGGACCCCATCGACTTCTCATTCGACAAGGCCGACATGACTCTCGACGAGCTCAGGCGTATGTCAACTCTCAGCTCCACAGACATAAGCTGCGCTAGCCATAGTGCCATGACTTGTGCGACTACTGGCTGTACTCTTGATAGGAAAATCTGTTTTTTTTCGTATCCAAATCACATGTTTTGTTTTCTCAAGTGGTGCAACTATATATTTTTGTCAGACTTTAGAGTGCTCATGTTGAGTGGAAGTTACTTGATGTGGTTTTTTAGAAATAATTTGGGATGAAATGGAACAGTTTCGCCGGGACAATGAGGAGGACGAAATGACATCCTGAACGTCTCACAAACCAGAGGCAGCCAACAATAAATTGACTCTATTGCGTGAAATGTTCGCGCACAGCAGCCATATTCCCGACTGCCAGAGTGGGTCGCACGCAGTCCGAGGGGCGGCGGATCAAATACCAGTCCTGCTTTCAAAAATCCACTCAGGAGATATGGACGTGCTGATACTGTTGGGAATAATATATTGTCCTTTGCAGAATTATGGTACAACATATTATCAGCAATGCGAATGCTTGGTCTCTGGCTGAGGATGCACAAATTGTGTTTTTCTATAGCCGGATTTCTTTTGGCACTAATCCTATAGAAAGACACTAAGAATATTTTACTGCACAACTGTATATAGTTATTTTGGTCTGAAAACGGTCCAACGTTTTACATCATTTGTGTACTCCTTTTGTTGTAGAACTGCTGTCGATTGAATTTATATAATCATTTGGTTGTTTTTATGAATTTTGTATTTGAATGTTTTAAGTTTTTTTATTTTAAGTCTGTGAATGTATAAAATTGTAATGTTAAACGCTGCTGGCATTTGTTTTGTAAGAAGGTTAACTTTAGTCCTCCTTCACCGGTTCGGTACAAAACTAGATGGTCAGCTTTTTTGGTTTAATTTTTTATGTCGACGACCTTAAAACTGCTTCCCCATTTTTTTCGCCCCCCCCCCCTGCTTTCAGATGTAAATGTTAGAAATGTTAAACATATTTTTTTTAAATTTGAATGCGAATTTGGTGTAGTCCGATTGGGGAAAACATGACGAAAAATTGAGGAGAGGAAAAAGACATGGCCCACTGATCAGCTTAAAATATATAGGTGTTGGAGAGCCGTAACCTAGTGCAGTCAAAAGTACATGTTGAATGTTGAACGTTGAATGGTATATGTTGAATGTTGAATTCTCAGTGCATAGCTGTGTTGCGGGCTCAAACATAACCCGCTAACCAAGCATGTACTGATGGCGGCTCAGACAGTATTGGCGAGCCCAACCTTAGCCTTGAAGTACTTTGGTGACCTCAGATTTACACGTCATTCAAAACTGGCCCTTGGACTGGTTTCATTGTGCGCATATGGCTGCCGGGCCAAGAATCCCTATATTTAACACGTTTTTCTGGTCAATTTTGCAATGCCATAAAACGTATTATGGTATTTTGTGTCAGAAATGGTTTTTTAGTGTCCATGGCATCATTTTTATCAGCAGCAGCGAAGGGGGTGTAGAAGTCGTCGAGGGAGGATATTTTTCCCCTCGGCATCTGAGATCTGGGGCAGGTGTGTTCCCCCGACCCCCCTTGCATAATATACACCTGTGGGTTTGGGTTTTTCCAGGTTTTGGGTTAAAAGGATATAAAGTTAAATTTTAACAACTGAATAATTGGTAATTTCAAAATGGTATTGTATTGTAAAGTGCAAGTTGATTTGTACAAAGTGTGTGATTGTTTGGTACACACACACACACACACACACACACACACACACACACACACACACACACACACACACACACACACACACACTGTGGTTGGTGAATTTTGTGTGGCTTTTTCCTTAGTTTATTTGGGGAGGATTTATGGTTGTATGCTAAAAGTGCTATAGTATTTTTGGGCCTTATTAATTCAAGTTTCTTGTAATTCAAGTTTCTTGTTTGCTTTTTTTTCTTAATTGATCAGCTAATTGTTACTGTCTTATAAATTTTCACTAATTTACTACTAATCAGTTTTACCAGGGCACTGAATCGCTGTTCGAGACGGCGCTTGTTGCTTCTTTTTATTAATTGATGAATGATTGCATTTTGTAGTGACCGAATCGGAATCCTAATTTTATTTTTTATCAATTACACCACGTGATTACACTCGCCGGCACACACTGAAGACTAAAGGCATGTTTTTTATGTTTGTTTTTGTTTTATTCTTAGCAATTTAATGATCTGAACTAATTTCAGCGGCGGGCGACTGTTTTATTTTGCCATTTCCGATCTCAACTCTAAAGGAAGTTACAATTGGATTTTTTTTGCGATAAGTCTGAGGTTGACATTTCAGGTTGAAATTGAGATTTCTTGCTGCGAACTTTGTTTAACTTTGTGCAGAGTCATTGCATTGAGACATTGGTCGGATGTTAGTTCAGTTTTCAGCGAGCTTTCTTCCAAACAGGTAGGCCTACACGGGGGTCTCGGGCTGGGAGAGAGGATTTTGGGAAATTTTAGGGAGTGGGGGCTTGTCCCGACGCTTGGGTGACTTGAATTCACCAGCACGCAAAAATTTCTGTTTTGGCCTAAAAAAGGAAAATCTTTCGCAAAATTTTGATCTGTCTTGCAATTTTTTTGCTTTTCGCACATTTTTGAATAATTTTACTTGAGCTGAGTGTCAATCAAATTTGGCGTCAATGATCGTGTTTGCAAAATATCTGGCGTCGTCCTCGGCGGGTGGATCTAGCGATCCGATGTAGCACCGATCCGACAGTACTGCAAACGTGTCGTCTACTGTGTACTGATTGCAGGTTTTTGGGCGTTTTTAATAAAATTATCTTAAATGCAGTTCAGTAAACCCTAAATACAATAGTTGAGCCCAATGAAACGTAAAGTAACCTTATTGTTACCTTCATTTATCTCTAGGGGGTACCAGTTTTTTCTGAGCAAACAGCACTGCTGTTATGTTCTTTGCTGTAATTTTTATTGTTCGTGTAACAAGTTTTATTTCTGTTTTTATGTATTGCTGTTTTTCTCGTCTGTGCTATTATACATGTCTG
>JASANF010005777.1:0-25404 GCA_030248245.1 Trissonchulus sp. WLG1_4
GGTGGCGCTGAATCTGACTTCAGCAGTAAAAGTTTTCAATCACGTTTTCAGGTCTTTGTTTTTGAAGAAAGGTTGTTCGGCAGTGAATTAGCTTTCATTTGATATACATAATCATGTAGTTTTGTTGAAACTCATTTTTTGACCTGCATTTTGATATGGCGAAATCTTCAAATCGATTTCCCGAAAAAATTATATATGTCTTTGTTACTTTTGATAACGGTTTTTGCAGATAATAAGCGACTGCAACTTTTTGAAAAGTTGTTTGTGTAGGCAAACATTTGTAACAAATATTCAAAATTACGTTGAGCGATATTGACAAAAATGCACTATTTTTCACGCTAATTTTTCGTTAGCTACTTTTTAGCTTCTCCAACTTTTCTCAATGGTTGTTTGCAGTAAAAAATCCTCTCTATTTTTTGACACTGTCGTTTGTGTGGGCAAACCTCACATTTTTCTGATCGGCAATAGCCTTTTTTAAATGGTGATAGCGCTCTACTTCCATGTCGTTTTTTCATTGTGAAATTTGACTTAAAGTTAGAAAATAAGTAGACTCAGGTGTACCTTCTTCGAAAATGTTGATTTCTATTTTTGGTAAAATTCTGCAGCGATTTCAAGTTGACCAATTTTAGTAAAACTAGTGTATTTTGAGCCAAAACAATTGGATTAAAATTATAAGAAAAGATACACCTCGGCAACATAATTACCTACAGTTTAAGTTATAGATCGAAAAATTTGAACAAAGTTTCGCTCAGTTATGCCGTTTGAAAAATTATGCGCATTTAGCGAAAATAAAAATTTTCAACCGGTGATAAAAAATCAGAACAAGGCAGCAGGCACGTGAAACTTACTCAGAAACAGAGCTTTGTAGCAGGCTTCAATATATTTAAACGAAATTTATTCTAGCCAGAACCTACGTCGACTTATAAGATAATAAAGTTATGGAAGTTATTCGGAGCGCCACCTTAATAAAAATATAGAACCCTTAGGCTTAGGCTTAGGCTTAGGTTCAGTGCTTAGGCTTAGCGCTTAGATTCGGAGTTCAGGCTTAGGCTTAGTGATTAGGCTGAGGCTTAGTGCTTAGGCTTAGGCTTAGTACACTACTGCGCGTAAAAAAGTTCCCTGTTCGTCTGCGTACGACGAGCTTCGTCGTTTGCGAAAAGTGACGAACAGTGGCCGGAAAGTAACGAACGGTGGCCGGAAAGTGACGAACGGTGGCCGGAAAGTGACGAACAAAAAATTTTCAATTTTTCACTTTTTTACATTGAAAATGTGTTTTAGAGTACTTTTGGAAAATTTTTTTGTTCGTCACTTTCCGGCCACCGTTCGTCACTTTTCGCGAACGACGAAGCTCGTCGTACGCCGACGAACAGGGAACATTTTTTGGCACAGTACTGTAGAAATTTGACAGTCAAAATTGAAATTTTGCCTGAACTTTAACCTTTAATTTCTCAGCCCACAGACGTGCTAGAAACTCCGCGATACCAGGAAACGCTTCGTCTGGGTGTGTAGATTTCAAAAATAGCAAAATCTCGCGAAATTTACTATTAAGGAAAAAAGTTAAAAAAAGTTAATTAAAAAAGTTAAGAAATTAAAATTAAAAGTTACAGGTGTTTTAGTACAGCCGGTTTTTCGCTTGTTAACAGAAAAATTTCTAAGTCTAGTTCTCCGTCCAAGGCTGAGCGCAAGGCAAATTTAGTTTAAAGTTGAAATTTTCTGCCTACATATATGGGTTAGCAAAGAATTAGTCTTAGTTGCTTGCATTGAATAAAAGGGCGCTTGCTACTGTGGAATCATAAATAAAGCTGAAGTTTTGAACTAAAAGTGGCTGTCAGCGCTAGCTTGATGCTGAACTTCAGTGACGTTTTGAATTCGTATTTATGGTAACCGGCTTGCTAAAAATTGTTACTTATAACCAAACATTGCTATTTTTTCTTGGAAAATGTAATTAATTTATTGTCCACGTCAAAATAAACAGGTACAATTATTGATATGTAAGGTCAGTTTAACAATGTCTATTTCACCTATTTTGTAGTTGAAAAAATTTTTGGTAAAAACGAGCAGAATATTTTGCAAACAAAGCTGAATTAAATATATTATTGTATGTTTCTTTATGATGATCACTCTTCAGACTGATATTACGATTTTATTTTTGATAATTTTCTAAGATTAGCTCCAAGATGTCGAAAAATGATGATTTTCGACGAATTTTGAATTTTTTCAAAAGTGTCGGGAAATTCCCGATATAGTGTATGTGTGTGCTCATGTGCGTATATGTGTCTTGGCAGCTGTACGTATATACGCATGCAGGATATGCACGCGTATACACGGGCAGCTCATTTGCATATTGCTGCTGTGCTCGTGTTCGTGTCTTCTTTTCTTGGCTGTATGGATTCGTTGTATGGTTAGATTGTTAGTGCGTTACGGAATTGGGGTTGTATATTCCGTCTGGGATGGTTAGAGTCTTGTTTTTGTATCGCTTTGTGTTGAATCAATCGAAGTCTGTTCGGAAGGAATACGATAGTTTTGCTTTGATCTTCGTTTTTTGCCCACTTGGTTTTTTGCGGCTTGTTTTTAGGCCTAAATTTATTGATGGCTGTTTGTTGGGAATTCACGTATTTTGAGATTTTGTTTGTTTATTTGTTACATGGTTTTGTGGGTTTAATAAACCCTTTGTGTTAGTCTTAATTGGGAACTGAACTTTGTGTAATTTCTATATTATCATGAACTGGGTCGATACAGTGCTTGCTCTTGGTGACCGCACTCTTCCCATAGGGAAGGGAAAGTCCCAGTGACTATTGATTACGGGAAAGTGTGGGCCAAGCATCTTTATACAGTCCACTTCGCTCATAGACTGGCCCATATTTTCCCCACATGGTCCTCGGCGCAAAACAACTATTATTGCTCATACTTCTCGCCAGTTCTTTCACTGAGTGAAAGTTCTGCTTATTGATTTTAACGCCCGCATTGTTTACGCATTTGTTCGCGAAGCAAATTTCGTTGCGGGTGGGTGTCGTTCTTTTTTTGATCCATTATTTACGCGGTTTGAATCGCTGAAATTTGAAAACAATGTCGGCTAAGCAACGACGTAAAGGACTACGGATGAGCGCCTATCGCGAAATTAAAGAGGTGCAGTCGCTCCCGAAAAGCTCAGTGCCTGGTTTAATCGAACGCTTACAGTGTAAAACTATTATTTTGCAAACTTACCTTCAAAAATTGGAGGCTGTTTATTGACCTCGATGCTTTGGAATCAATCCAAACCGAGCACGAGATTGACATGGAACTTGAGCAAACTCGAAACTTCAATGACACTGTAATCGCTGCAATTGCCGAAGCGCAAGTAGTGCAAGGGCAAGGGCAAACCGCACAGTCCAGTGACGGCTCATGACGTTTCGGGAAATGGATTACACTCTGCCACGAAAGTGAAGTTGCCCAAGTTGGCGATCTCTCCTGGGGAGGACCCAATCAAGCGGCAAGAATTTTGGGACGCTTTCAAAGCGGCCATCGACGATCGGTCCGATTTAGCGGACATCGATAAATTGAATTATTTGCGCGGTCTGTTGAAGGGGGACGAACTTCGCTTGGTAGAAGGCTATCGAATACCAGCCGTTAATTACCGCGAAGTAGTGAAAACGCCTGATGAACGCTATGGCGACAAACAAGCGGTTATTTTCGCTCATATTGACGCTTTATTGTCGCTGCCGACCGCTACCGGCGATATTGCTTCGCTCCAATCGGTACATGACGATATGGAACAAACAAACAAAACAAACAAAAATTTACTTCTTGAAAAACAGCGGATTTGAAAGCGAAAGGCGAAGGAAAAAAAGTATATTTAGCAGCAACAAAAACTAAGCTAATCGAATTATATAAGAAGTATATACTGAACGGAACAAAATAAACAAAAACCGACGCAGACAGAAAAACAAACCGAGCGGTTAACAACCCAAAACATACGAAAAATACGCACCACAGAGAAACACATTAATAAGAGAATAACATACCGCAGAGAAGGAAACTAATTTCATTTATAAACTTTCAAGAATCTAACCAAATCATAATTTTCCTTTTCTAACCTCTCTTTGAGCTTGTCCAAAGAAGAGGAGCAAACAGTATTTTCAGAAAGTGAGTTCCAAGGGCTTACAACACGACAGGAAAACCAAAATTTGAATATATCTAAATGACAAACTGGGCGTCTAAGTTTGAAAGGGTGACCTCTGGTAGAAATAGGGTTGGGAAATTTTCGGAAATTTTCTTCGGCAGGAAAATTCCGGAAATGTCCGGAAATTTCCGGAAATTTCAGAAAGACGGAAATTTAACTTTTGAGGAAATTTCCGGAAATTTCCGGAAATTTCCGAAAATTTCCAGAAATTTCCAAAAATTTCCGGAAATTTCCAAAAATTTCTTAAAATTTTTAAAAAAATAAAGTATTTTTTAAACTTATTTAAATTTTTTTTGATAATTTTTATGTTTGGGGGTTTTTTTTTTTGGGCGGCTTTTGGGGCTTCTGTTGGCTTTTGGTGGGGCCTAGCCCGCGCCTGCTTTGCCCCCCGTTGCGTTTTGGTGCAGAACATTCCCCGGCCGCGCCGGCCCACCCGCTCCTTTCTTCTTTTCTCATCTATAATAAAAATTATTTAATATAAATAAATCATATAATTAAAATATATTTATTTTTTTAAATAAAAAATAAAATTCTTTGAGAGAAACCAAACCAACTTTCCAGAATTTTCCAGAAATTTCCGGAAATTTTTCGACCACTCACAACCCTAGGTAGAAATGTTATCGGAAGCTCAAAAATCTGATATGGATTCAAAGCAGTCATACCATTTACAATATGGTAAACGAAACATAGATCAGTCATGATTCGACGGAGTTCTAAGGAGTCTAATTTTAAGAAACAACATCTTTCATCATAATTCAAATTCGTTAAAAGTGGAAATTGTCGGGTGAAACTTTTTTGAATTGATTCACTTTTGACTATATCTTTTATTAGATACGGGGACCAGATTTCAGATGCATATTGCAATATTGGTCTAACATATGTGGTGTAAAAACGAACTCTGACCGCAACATTATCAGTAACAACACAAGATCGAAGAGCATAAAGTACAAAATGAGCCTTTTTAACAATATTGGCAATATGTTGAGAGAAATGAAATTTTTTGTCAATAAAAACTCCTAAATCAGCAATACCATCTGTTTCTAACAGTGGTAGATTGTTTAGTAAATACGGACTTGTAGAAACATTGGTACCAAGCCTGAGAAATGACTTATTGATAGAGACGCTCATTTGCCAAGTTTCAATCCAATTCGAAAAATTATTTAAAAATGATTGTAACTTATTGCATCTGTCATCACCGCAAGCAAATAGTTTAGAATTATCAGCATACCAGGAAGCATTATCCGAACCCAAATGCTGGATAAGATCATTTATGTATATTAAAAACTGAAAAACAAACTGAACCTTGTGGAACTCCGCTAGTTGCTAAACTCCAACTTGAAGACGAATCATCAATTTTGACCCTCTGTTTTCTCCCAATTATAAAAGCTGAAATAGTTTGCAGAAGTTTTCCAGAGAAACCTAAACTTTGGAGTTTAAGGCTCGATTCATACTTACAGCCGTATGTCCGTTCAGTCGGCAGAATGACGTCACTAGCAGCCTTGTGCAGTGGATCAGCCAGCGCATGTGACGTCATTATTTCGTCATTTTGTCGGCTGAACGGACATACGGCTGTAAGTATGAATCGAGCCTTACAAGTAATTTGGCATGGGAAACCGAGTTAAACGCCTTTTTTAAATCAATAAAAGCTACATCAACGGATTCTCTCATATTTAAACAGCTGACCCATTTCGAATAAGTGCACAATAGATTAGAGACAGTAGACCTGCCTGGTAAGAAACCATGCTGAGAAGGAAAAAATATTATTATCAATACACTACAGTGCTTCAGTAATTGCTTATTCAGCATGGCATCAAGGGGTCTAGCACCTCCACAAAGTAGTGATACATCTCTATAGTTATTCACTTCGTATCGAAAACCTTTTTTTTTTTAAAAATAGGAGTTATATTAGCGTTTTTCCAATCAGAAGGAAGCATTTTTAGTCTATATACAAAATCTGTAATAATATATTTAAGAAAGGCAAGTTCTGCCGCAAAAGTATGATAAAAAATATAGGGGATAGCATCAGGACCCATAACCATCGATGATTTTAAACGTAGTAAATAAGAATATATATCTAAAACATCAAAACATAACATAGAGCAGTCAGGATATACATGTTCAGCAGGATTTGGAATAACACCATCATCATTAGTATAAACAGAAGAGAAATACGTATTCAATATCTCAGACTTTTTTTGGCTCTCATAAACAAGAACACTTTCACTGTTTTTTAGAGGAGGAACAGACTCGGTAGGTTTTATTTTGTTTCTAACGTATCGAAAAAAAGACCGAGGATTTTTCTGTTGTGAGAGTTTATTTTCATAATTAGACTGGAAATCGAATAGCTTTTTGTTAAAAAGCTGAGTCAGGCGATTATATTCGTAGAAAGCTGTGTAGTCCATATCACGGGTCCACTGTTTAAAAACTTTCGTACGTAAACTGTCTAAATGAACTAAAGATGCGTTCCAATGCAAAGATGACATTTTACATTTCACAATAGGAACGTAGTTAAAGATTGCAAAATTAACAATTTTTTGAAAGTCGTCCAGAAGGACTCCACAATATTTACATTACTAGTATTATAATGCAACCAAAACACATTCAACCAATCAACAGAACTCAAATACTTGCTAATAAGTTATCTATCTATTGAGAAAAAGTTTCTGAAATATTTGCTGTTTGGCCTAGTTAAAGATATATCAATTATAAAGTTGATCGATGCATGATCGGACTTGCCAAAAGGGGCGGCAATGTCCCATTTTAGTAGACTAACATTACTATTAGTTAACAAAACATCGAGAATGTTTGGTGGATTAAACCTGGTCGGCTTAGAAATCAACTGTTTAAGACCTAAAGCAGAAAGACAATCAAGAAATAAACGACCAGTGGTAAAATTAACATAATACATATTTCAGTCAACAGATGGCATGTTCAAATCACCGCTAACTACAATATTACTTATATTGATGTCATTTACGGCTATCTCTAAACCATCAGACAGTGACTGTAACGCCATTTCATTAGCTGGTGGTCTATAAAACGTGAAAACACGACAGGACAAACTTATGCAATGAATATCTAAAGCAATAGCTTCGGAGCGAAACTGATCATTTATTAATGGAAAAGAAATAGAAAGGTTTTTTTTAACAAAAGTTCCAACTCCACCTCCACGTTCGTCGCGGTCTTTACGAAAAACGTTATATTTAGAATTCCATAAGAAAGAATTTAAGCTAATAGTAGAGTCCACCTTGGTTTCAGAGACACAAATTATATCAAAATCATTTTGATCACATAGAAAATTCAGTTCTAAACGCTTACTCCTAATACCATTGGCATTGAAATAAACACAGTTTAAAACGGAAGGATCAGACATATACTCGACATTATCCTTAAAAGCAAGCGGGTTCACAGAGAGTTTCCCTGATGGGCATCGTTGGTATTGGGTTGTAATCGATGGCAGCCAGTTACCTGTGAATATAGGGGGTAGGAGGGTCAGGAGGACGGGTTGGTGGAATCGTGCTGTAGGACATCGATCGCGGAGTTATAGCTGATGCGATGGCCATCGGGGGTGTAGCAGTAGAGGATATCGGGTTTTCTAGATCAAAAACAGGACGCATATTAGAAGATAAATAACCTCGTCGATGGTTTGCCGCAGCAGCCTTACGCGCTTGACGTTGTTTGTACGTCAAGTCATTGCGGATACCAAGCTCAAATGGAAATTTTTTCTTTCTGGCCGCTTCCAGAATACCCTTTTTTGCATGTTGATCGGTAATTTTAACCTTCAAAAGTCTCGGACCTCTCGGCTGCGGGGCATCCCGCCACGCCTCAACCGCCCATTTCTTGGGCAGTCCAGCTAAAGCTAGACAGTCCCGAAACCGAGTCAGGTCATCAGTCGAGTCTAATTTCCTCATCCTAAAAACGCAAATCTTATCTCTTTTTTCGCGAATCTCATCAATTTCCACTAAAGAATCAAAAATAGCATTACACGTAGCATCAGCGACAGCACGTGTAACAGATCCCACCAAATTTTTGAAATTAAAACTATCAATAAAGCGTGAAATAATAAATTCAAGTGAATCCATACGAGGGGAAATTTGGGATAATGTGGGATTAGCTGTAGCGACCGTCTCAGAGTGACCCCCAGGGTTCGCAGTTAGCTTTAATGGTTTCAATCTCAGTGCGAAGACCATCAAGCTCAGATTTTAAACTAGGGATTATCAAGGGAAAATTATCAAGGGAAACTAGCGGTATCAAGGCTCGACAAGTGCCACAAAGAAAAGCCAAGGGACGTTGTTTTTCCGGATTCGCCAGAGTTCGCACAGTATCAATTCGCAATTGGGCACAGGCGTGGTGAACCGTACATTTACAGCAAAGGCAAGTAACAGTTACATCCGCCGATTGAACAGGACCCTGACATTTGGAGCAAGTAAAGGCCATCTGACAGCAGGTAATAGCTGGCGTCAAATATACTAATGAAAGAGCAAGAGCAAAATTGGAATTAATAAGAGCAAATCATAATCTTCAGCGATCCAGGTCCAAATAGTCGCCGTCGTAGATCCGCAATAAGAAAAATTAACAAATCTGGAAAAATTAACAAATCTAGAAAAATTAACAAATCTAGAAAAATTAACAAATCTAGAAAAATTAACAAATCTAGAAAAATTAACATATCTAGAAAAATTAACAAATCTAGAAAAATGAACAAATCTAGAAAAATTAACAAATCTAGAAAAATTAACAAATCTAGAAAAATTAACAAATCTAGAAAAATTAACAAATCTAGAAAAATTAACAAATCTAGGACGACACCTTCGCAGCATTGAATCGCTTCAACCGGGTCAGGACATGATCTTTTATTCGATCATTTTGTCGAAACTGGGTTTTTGAAAATCGAGGCCCATCAAAAGCGCGGGCTATACCCGAACTGGACCTTAGCGGACCTGCGTGAATGGCTCAACCAAGAGCTGCGGGCTCGTGACATGCGTGAACGCATGCACCACATATCACCCAATGATCGAAAAGGTTTGGCCAATAACGCCTCGAAGGGCTCTCGATCCTCTCCTAGACAGGACCGTGGCTCAGGCAGTGATAGTAATGCTAGATCCTCTCATGGAGTGGGTCGCAACAAACCGGTTACAGCCTCTGCACTCGTCTCGCAAGCTAATCGTGACCCGAACTGTGCGTTTTGCGAAAGGGCGCACGCGGCCGAAAACTGCCTGCGCTATACAAATTCGGACTCTCGTCGAGCACAACTTCGAAATCGATGCTACCAATGCCTCGGTGCAGGACACGTCGCGCGCAACTGTCGTAAAGCAAAACTTTGCCAATTCTGCCAGCGCCAAAACCAAATCTGAGCCTGTGCTACGCTAAATTCGGTTTGCCTGCGTCTGCGCAAACGACGCAACCCATAGCTGTTTTTTCGCCGCAACGGCAATTTGATCCCGCGGCGTCCGCTAACGGCGCCGCCGTATCCTCGATTGCTGTTGCCCCTAGCCAGCCTGCCGATCGGACTATTATGCAAACGGCCCTGGCTTACATATCGAACTCGGGCACCAGTGTTAGTGCCACGGCCCGTTTCTTCTTCGACACGGGCACCTCTCGTTCATTTGTCACCGAACAGAAGTGTCGAGAACTCAATCTGACTTTTACGCGAACTGAATGGCTTTCTGTGTCGACGTTCCAGAACGCCAGTCCCCAGACCATGGAGCACAAAATTGTCGAATTTGCCGTTCAGTGCCGGGACGGAACGAGGCTTACGGTCGTCGCTAGCGTCGTCCCGACTATTACGTGTCACATACTGAAGGTCCTTTTGGGACCTCCAGGCGCTGTCATTCCAGCGTTGGCCTTGGCTGAGCCACCTGTCGACCGCCCAGAGCTCATAAACATTGACATTCTCATTGGCATGGCTATTATTATAGCTTCATCGCCAGTGAGCGCATTCAGGCGGGCTCCAACTTGTGGTTCTTGAATTCGAAACTGGGTTTCTTTGCTACGGGTCGAGTCCCCACCGACGAAACAGGGCCTGAAACGGTTGCGGTCATGTTCCTGAAAACTTTGTCCGCCATCGACCCCGTCGCCAGCCCCACCGTAGACATGACTAGGTATTGGGAATTAGAAGAGCTTGGCATGCGCGAGAGTCAAACCAAAAGGGTCATTTGACGAGGAAGCCCTGGAATCTTTCTCGTCCACGGTGCAGTTCGTTGATGGTCTCTACGATATTCAGTGGCCGTGGAAGAAGCCCCTCATGGAGCTTCCGGACAATTATGCTCTGGCTTATAGCCGCCTGAAATCTTTGTGTCGCCGCCTTGGTGACTCGTCTACGACCCGTGAAGCTTATGATGCCGTGTTCCAGGGTCAGCTAGAACAGGGCATAATCGAAGACGCACCCGTCGTTCCCTCAGGGAACGTCGTGTACTATATGCCGCACCATGCGGTATTTAGCCCTGACAAACCAACCACCAAGTTGCGGATTGTCGTTGACGCTTCATCAAAGGTGCGCAAAGACAGCCTGAACGACTGTTTGCACAAGGGTTCCGTGTGCTTGGAAGACTTGTGTGGACTATTGTTGCGCTTTCGAACACACCCCGTTGCACTGGTTAGTGACATTGAAAAGGCGTTTCTGCAAGTCGGTCTGCAATTGACCGAACGCGACGCTACTCGATTTCTTTGGCTTCGGGACTCATCTCGACCCCCTACTGGCACTAACCTCGTCACTTATCGCTTCACTCGTGTGCCGGGTGATATCTAGCCCGTTCTTGCTAGCCGCCACCGTCGCGCATCACCTAAAGTAGCAAGACTCTGAAGTCGCTCGCAGCATCCTGAGTAACATTTATGTCGACAACGTTATTACGGGTGAAGCTTCTCCTGGAGAAGCCCACAATCACTACTCAGAGGCGAAACAGCTGTTCGATAGTGCGGCAATGAACTTGCGTAAATGGTACTTCAATTCGACTGAGGTGATCAGTCATATCCCTCCTGTCGATCGGGGGAAAGAGACTGAACCCAAAGTACTGGGCCTTACGTGGAACATGGAGACCCCTATTCGTCCTGTAGACGTCGATTTGCCGGTGACGAAGCGTCGCATTTTGAAAACCCTACCCCAGGTGTTTTACCCGTGCAGTTTTCTTGCTCCTGTTGTAGTCCTGGTTAAAATGCTTATTCAGGATTTGTGGAGACTTGGACTGGGATGGGATAAATCTGCACCGCAAGATATTGCGGATACTTGGCGGCGGTTCCTTCCCGAGCTGTCGCGAGCAACAACTATAGAATGGCCTCGGTACGTCGGAACCGCGGAACACGCGAACTTTGAACTGCACGCATTCTGCATTTATCGATTGCTCGCTATTGTATTTTAGAGTTCTTTCTCTCAGAGAAGGTCTCCTCTAGTCCTCTGCCTTGGTCGCATATTTGAAACGACGAAACCACTTGAACTTTGATAAATGGACTTCCAAACCTGCCATGACTATTCGAACCCTTTGTGCCCAACGTCCCCTGGGGAGTGTCGGGAAATTTCCGATATAGTGTATGTGTGTGCTCATGTGCGTATATGTGTCTTGGCAGCTGTATGTATATACGCATGAAGGATATGCATGCGTATACACGGGCAGCTCACTTGCATATTGCTGCTGCGCTCGTGTCTTCTTTTGTTGGCGGTATGGATTCGTTGTATGGTTAGATTGTTGGTGTGTAACGGAATTGGGGTTTTAGATTCCGTCTGGGATAGAGTCTTGTTTTTGCATCGCTTTGTGTTAAATCGATCGAAGTCTGTTCGGGAGGATTACTATAGTTTTGCTTTGCTCTTCGTTTTTGTGCCCAGTTGTGGCGACTTGGTTTTTTGTGGCCTGTTGTTAGGCCTAAATTTATTGGTGGCTGTTTGTTGGGAATTCACGTATTTTGAGATTTTGTTTGTTTATTTGTTACATGGTTTTGTGGTTTTAATAAACCCTTTGTGTTAGTCTTATTTGGGAATTGAACTTTGTGTAATTTCTAAATTATCATGAACTGGGACCTGGGTCGATACAGTGCTTGCTCTTGGTGACCGCACTCTTCCCATAGGGAAGGGAAAGTCCCAGTGACTATTGATTACGGAAAACTGTGGGCCAAACATCTCTATACAGTCCACTTCGCTCATCGACTGGCCCATATTTTCCCCCACAAAAAGCCGTAAATCAACTTATTTTCTATTTCGCTGCGCTCAGCCGAAAATAACTTCAAATTTTCGTTTAACAATCGTTTACTGACATATATAATATATAAAGAACATTGTGTTTACGTGCAGAGGTTAAATTCCAAGGTTTCTCGTTAGTCGTAGGGTTTCAGTAATTGATTCTTCGATATATCTGTCCTTTGTTCCTTCAGTTGTCCATCTACCGTGTTTTTTAATTATGCGGTCGGGTACACCGGCGTTTGCCGCTGCGGTGGCTCCTCCTCGGCGGAACGAGTGAAGTCCAAACTGTTCACGTTTTTCTCCTATCGTTTGTAAGGCTTCTTTAAACAGCTCGCGCATTCGGCTATAGGAAACTGCTCGTTCAAACCGTGGTTTGTATTTTTGGTGTGCTTTTGCCACGATAGACTGCAAAAAAGATGGTTTCGGGATAAGTTACACTCCCAAAGGCCTAGTGCTTCTACGTAGCGTTAGAGCCATGTGTATGGGCATGTGTCCGAATCTGTTTTTGCGATTGTTAGCCAGATGCCCTTTCCCTGTTGGTCAGTTTTACTTTTTGCTATGTAGCAGCTCAAGTGTTGCTCGTGAAATTTTACGTCAACTCTCCTAAGCTTTGCTGCTTCCTCGAATCTTAGGAAACCTGCAAAGCTTAATGTGCTGAACGCTATCAGGCGAAGGTTTTTAAGGTTTGACGTTTCTTGCCCCAGGAGCTCACACAGCTTTCGCAGGTGTGTCACTGCTATAGGTTGTTTTGGCTCGGGTCGCCTCAACTGGTTGCGCTTTACAGCATCTAGCATAGATTTGACTAGACAGTGTTCTCCCGGATTTTCCATTCCCACGAGACGATGTGCCCAGGCTATGGCCGCCAAGGCGGGTTTTAGACTATTTGCTGTTCTTTTTTCTAATAGATTCGCGAGATAGACGGCTACTGTTACCCCAGTTGCTGGTAGAGCAGTGAACTGCATCTGGCGACACCACTTTTCGAATCGTGTCCATTTGTTTGTATAAACTTTTACTGTGGATTCTGCCCGTGACGTGGATAGTGACTGTATGACTTTGTCTGTAGCTGATTGTAGGGCTGGGCTGACGGATAAGAGCCCTTTCTGCCACGTTGCCGCTCTGAGTATGCCTAAATAAGCATGAATACCTTTCATTATTGTTTTTTTTGGGAGGTGGGGGTGGGCTTCCCTTATCGTCCTGAAGTGATCGGAGTTTGCAGTAATTTGGGTTGCTCTGCTGTGAAGTGATTGTTTAGACTTCAGTTTCGGCTTAAATAGGTGCACTTCGGTTAATTTGCATATGCAAATTAGCTCCAAGATCTTTATGCAAGTGTGATTTTCGTTTGCGTATTTTGTTGACACTATCGTTCAATAAAATTTTGTATTTATTTTCTATTTGCTGCGCTCAGCCGAAAATAACTTCAAATTTTCGTTTAACAATCGTTTATTGACATATATAATATATAAAGAACATGAAATCATGAAGTTTCAAAGAGAGGTGTTATACTGAAAGAAGAGGGCAAGCACAGGGCTCGCAAAGTCGGGGCCGAATATGGAGTTTTCTTGGCTGCCTTTTTCGAAGACACAGTTTCCCGCGGGGAAATCGATCACATCTTTCAAGGCCTTCGATTGCATTAACTCCCGCAATACTGGCCAGAATACAGCTGATTGCCATTTAGGGCAAATCAGAATACTTAAAGCTCTACTTAGCTGCATATGTTTCAAACACCTGATGATTAGTTTTGTTGGGAGAACCAGCCAGTTTAAATGTCCCTCCCACGTTACTGAAAACGCGTCTACTCCGGAAGTCCGTGGACACCAAAGTTTTGAATAAAATATTGACACTACATTGTTTTCGTGGTTGACAAATCTGTCTACGCTAGGTCGCCCCCAACGCTTGAAGAGTAGCGATACCACAGCGGGATTGATGCGCCAGTCATCGAAATCAATGTAGCGGCTCCAAGCATCTGCAACAATTTTTTGCTCTAGGGATCCACTCAGGCTCTAGTTTAATGTTGTATTTGCAGCTGATGCTAAAAATATTAAGAGCTAGTGCTTGTAGCCCAGTATTTGCACTCCCTGCATTTATCACAGCAACTACACCTTGATTGTCGGTATAGACCTTAACGGCACGCTGACGCAATTCTAAGGCAAAAGTTTCTAGTCCAAATCTGACTGCTTCTAGCTCTCGCCACGTGGAGCTTTGTTGCTGCTCTTTCGAACTAAACATCTTATAGCCTATACGCTTCTCTTTTTTCAATTCCAGTACTACCCCAACTGCTTTACTGCTTGCATCTGTGAAACACAAGACCCCAGGTAACTTTTTCCTCAGCAGCTGAACTGTGGGGAGTTTAGGGAGATTTAGGTTCCAAAACTCTAGCTCAGACTTTTCCTTGCTCTCTAGCTTTACTTTTTTGTTCCAACTTTGTACTGCGTTTATTCTAGAGTAGCAGCTTCTTGTCAGTAAGCGGGTGATCGAACCCAATGCCAGGGATAGCAAAAAAATCGTTCCTACTACCCTCGCTAGCTCACGTGCGCTAACTCTGGCTTGGCTGGTGACATAATGAATACGTTTCAGTGCATTCGTCATGCGGTCATTCGGAATTTTTAGCGTAAATTGCTGTAGATCGATTAAGAAACCTAACCACTTTTTTGTTGAGCTAGGTATCCAATCGGATTTTTCAGCGTTCTCGACGAACCTGCTGAGTTTTAGGTCATTTTTGACAGTGATAGCCGCTTTTTCAGTACTATCGTAGTCCGTATCTGTTATGATACCGTCGTCGATATAGACTGCAATTTTTACACCTTTTGAGCGCCAATGTTGCACTAACGGTCTAACTACTTTGGTAAAAACGTATGGGCCAAGCGAAAAACCAAACGGTAAGACATTGTACGTGAAATATTTTCGCTTCCCGTCTATGTACCAGGAAACCTCCAAAAATTTCGTGTGCTCCTCTAAAATTTCGATGTGATAATAGCCCTTGGTAATATCAAAGGTAGCTAAGCTTCCTCCCGGGGTAAAGTACTGACGAGCTATACTCATGTCGTCTAGTTTCACTTTTCTTTTTTCTATATGCTTATTGACGAATCTTAGGTCACAGATGAGTCGCTTTTTCCCGTCCGTTCGATTGGACTGAAACTGACAGCGGGTTCACTACTCTGGGGGGGTGTTCTACCTCAGTGGCATATCCACCTGCTAATAGCTCCGTAATAGCTGACTCTACGAAAGACTTTTCAGCTATGGCTGATTGGTTGTTGGGAAATCGGGCCGTCCGAGGTTTACTTTTAAACGGTATGGAGAACCCCTTTTCAATAACTCCAAGTATAAAACTGTTCGTCCCTATTGCCCGCCAAAATTCTAAATGCTTTCTGAGTTGGCCCCGTACGCTTGGGTTTGGGGGAGGGGTCCCGCCTGCTCTTTTTAAATCTGCGCTAAGACAGGTTAGATTACTTGGCTTATTCTGTATAGCTTCATTTTTGGGCTTCTTTGCTGATCCTGGGACCGCCGGATCGACAGTCTGACGCACAGTGCCCCCACATTCCGCAGGTAAAACACTGGTCGTAGGCTTTTGGGTTGACCTGCCACCGCCGGGGACTGAAAAGGCGCGGACGAGTGACACCAAACCCGGGTACTGGCGGAGGATTAAGGGGCCACCCTGGCACCCTGCCTGGACGTCGCTGTTGACTTCCATTTGATGTGGTTGTGGGCCGGCACTTCTGCTCCAGGTTCCATCCCCCTGATCGAAAGGGCTCCTGCATTCGGAATCGTTTGGGGGCTCCAGACGGACCTCCCCCTTCAGTCTTCCATTTCTGCAACTCAGCGATGGCTTTTTTGATCTTCTTTTCATCTCCTGAGTCGTCCCCAAGTTGGAACTGGCCCTCGTAATGGTCTACGGCCTTCCACTCATGCTGATCGGCGAGCTTGATCATTTTGATCCTGTGTTTTATTTTTTTCTGCATGTCCTGGAGGCTTTGGAGCACGGCAGCAGGGTCTGGTTCGTCTCCGTAGCGCATTGGCGTAGCGCCCGGTTGGTAGCGGCCAGCAGGGCGTTGTTGTGCTCGTACATTTTCTCCGATCCTGGCCGGCTGAATTTTGGGTATTTTGCAGCTGGCGGCTCTTGGGTGTCTGTAGTTTTCGAGATTTCTGCTTTCACGGCTGCGGCTATCTGCTGGACGGACGGCAGGGCTTGCGTCACCGCCGTCAAAATTTCATTCGGAGAGAGAACGGCGTTAGCAGGATCCTGGTCCCCCCTGGGCGGAGCTGCCCCTGCCACTGGTGGGGGGTTGTCTTGTGCGTCCGATGACATGGGCAATCAGTTAGCTTGGTTTACGGAGTCCCTTATCGTTCTGAAGTGATCGGAGTTTGCAGTAATTTGGGTTGCTCTGCTGTGAAGTGATTGTTCAGACTTCAGTTTCGGCTTAAATAGGTGCACTTCGGTTAATTTGCATATGCAAATTAGCTCCAAGATCTTTATGCAAATGTGATTTTCGTGTGCGTATTTTGTTGACACTATCGGTCAATAAAATTTTGTATTCATTTCGCATGGAAAGTGCTAAAAATGAACTCAGCGCGTGCGAAAAGCTAGAAAAATGTAATTTTACGATGAAAAAATGTGAGTTTGAATTTTTCCCCTTCTGCCGAACCTGCACCTACTCCATGACTGACTTTGCTCTGTGCAAAAATTAAACCGCCTATTTTTGAAAATATTTGTGCCACACAAATTGGAGTTTGTGCCAACACTTTTTTTCAAAACAATTACTACACTTTTAATGATAGTTGCCTAGCTGACGACTTTTTATTTTTAAAAAACGTCTGATGGGGGTTTATTAATTGTTTTTCGTTTGCTTCAGCGGATCTACTGGTGTTCATCTGGACTAATTTCTAAGTTATGGAATCACATGTTCATTTTTTCGCATTTACAATTGTTTGTGGGAATACTTGTGAAAAAAGGAGGGAAAATTCTTGTACAGAAAAATTTCCACTACTTTTCCGGTTTTCATAGCAAAAATTATTCACCGGATATTTTTTGGAGTCCTGTGATTTTGACCAGTCACTCAAATTTTCTTATTGCAGACCGGACACCAAAACAAATCTGATAAACTTTTCTAAAAATTTCCGACGTCATGAACCAGACCTCAAGCCAGACCACTAACGTGAAAAATGAGGCATTTTTTTAGAAAAAAAGTGTTGGCACAAACTCTACCTAATTTGTGTGACCAAATATTTTCAAATATAGGCGGTTTAATTTTTACACAGTGCAAAGTCTGTCATGAAAGTGGGGCTGACGTTATTGAAAAGCGTTAAGTTGAGAGCCCCACATTTCAAAGATGATTAACTTTTCACAGGTTGCATATATCCAGCTAATTTTTACGGCACAAACCGGCACAAACTCCAGCCTAGTTTGTGCTACCAAAAGTGGAGTTTGTGCCGCAAGTGGGGCTGTCAACTTAACGCACCTCATTATTGGGGCTAATCGTCGAAAATTTTTACCAATACAGTCATAATATCAGTTTGAAGTTTGATCGTCATAAAGTAACACATAATAATATATTTAATACAGCTTTGTTTGCAATATATTTAGCTTATTTAAAACTAAAAAAGAGGCGAAATAGACATAGTTAAACTGAGCTTATATCAAAAGTCTTCGTTTCTTTTTGCGTAGACAGTAAATTATACAGCTATCTTTAGTCATTAAGGTGGCGCGTGGCGCTCCTGAAATGTGGGTTTTGGCCATTATATTTTGGCCGTTTTGGCCTGAAATGTTTGGTTTTGGCCTGAAATGTTTGGTTTTGGCCAATGTGGGTGACCTGAAATGTTGGTTTTAAAAACGCACAAAATTGAGCATACATCATAAGAACAAATGTTGTTCAGAATTGAATTTCGTTCAATTTGATGTACATATCAGATGAAAAATTTTTTAAAAAATTTTGAGCAGTTTTCGTCAAGAAAAACAGGTTTTCACGGAAATGTCTGCATAAGCCAGTGCATTTATATATATACACGTATGTAATGATTTTGGATGACTGAAAAACGCTAGCAGCCGTGATTTACTTGAACGTGCTTTAAAATATACAGTGTTTTATTGAGTGTGGTATAATTCTTTTGTGAAATAACCCAATATTTTCTGCATGAGAAACAAATACTGTGCGTGTAAGCACAAACGCAAATTTTCGGCTTGCGATTTTAAAAACATTGGCCCGAATTCACATACTAAGAGTTATTCACATACTAACGCTAAGCGTTTGCTAAGTGTTAGCGCTTAATTTGTACTAAACTGTTATTCACAAAATAAACGCTTAAAAATTAGTGTTATACTAAACTTAGCGATTAGCAACTTTTGTGCTTAGTTTTGGCTTTGGCTTGGAGTGCGCTCCCTGCTTGATGTGGATCCGGCCGTATTCACATACTAACACTAACACTTAAAGTTAGTGTAAACCCTAACTTTAAGTGCTTCGTAGCACTAAATTTAGTGCTACGAAGCACTTAAAGTTAGTGTTTACACTAAGTTTAAGTGTTAGTGTCAGTATGTGAATACGGGCCATTTTATCTAAAATTCGTGTAAAATGTATCTGAATTTTATCTGAAAATCCAGTGACATTTTTTTCAGATAAAATTCAGAGTCTCTGAATTCTGGGTGAAATTCTCTGAATTTTCTCTGAATTTCTCTGAAATTTATCTGAAAT
This sequence comes from Trissonchulus sp. WLG1_4, assembly GCA_030248245.1. NCBI lineage: Eukaryota > Metazoa > Nematoda > Enoplea > Enoplida > Ironidae > Trissonchulus > Trissonchulus sp. WLG1_4. Next base: position 19,007 of record JASANF010005777.1, read on the forward strand.
TCCTCTGAAAGTCTGTAAAATGTCTCTGAATGGAAAGGGTAAAAAACATCTGAAAAATCTGTAATAGAAAAAAATTTACAGATAATTCAGATTCACTGGTTTTCCTGTGTTTTGGTTAAAATTGGAACAAATTGGTATTTTTTTGTGAAATTTTATCGAATTTTACCAAAAATTGTCAAAATCGGTGTTTTTTGGTCAAGAACGGTAAAAATTGCGTCATTTTTGGGAGGGGGGGGTCAAAAATTAGTTGACGCAGTGGAGGGGGGGGTCCGCACCAAGGGGGGGAGGGGTATCCAAAATTTTGGTGCTGTTACATATATGGTTGAAATTCCTCAAATGTGTGGCAAATTCCTCAAAAACATTTAGCTGAATTCCTCAATTTCTTTAGAGAAATACGCCAAATTTTTCTGAGGACCGATCACACCCCTGGCTGGAATTCACAACCTAACACTAGCACTAACTTTTCCCTTAAAAGTTAGTAAAACACTTAAATTTGGGCTTGAAACACTAACATTTTAAGTGTTTTGAGCCCAAATTTAAGTGTTTCACTAGCTTTTAAGGGGGTAATTGCGTTTTTAGGTGTTTTTTTAAAAAGCGATAGCTCAGCGTTTACAAATTCAAATCACAAGCGGTCTTTTGCATTAGGTAGAACAATATCTTTCCTAAATGTATGCCATGCCTTAAAATTTAACCTGTGATTTTCTTTCTAGTATAAGCGACTAAAGAAAGGTCCTTTCCAAAATATTAAAATTTTCTACAAAAAGTTTGCGCCACAGCTCTGAATCATACGATTACCTGTTGGGGCTGAAAGTTGGTAAGGTTTTTGACATGTTTAAAATCCCCAGGCATGTCCCCCACTTTTTTAATAACTAGTCAATTTACTGAGAAAATAGCTGAAAAGCATACGCACCGAAAATTTAAGATATTTTCTTGTAATTAAAACCCTCTAAAAATGTCCACAGGTGAAATTTCGAAAAAGTGAGAGACATGCCTGGGGATTTTGACCTTTACAGTATTGTCCCAAAAATTTACGCTCAGGCGTCAATTATAACTTGAGTACTGGTGGCGCAAAGTTTACATAGAAATCACAAAATCCTCGAAAACGCAACTACCACCTTAAGGGGAACTTTAGTGGGGTTAAATGCAGTTGGGGGGGGAAAAATAGTGGACCTATTTTTTTGAGTAGAGCACCTTGGGGGAAGCATTTTTGCTTCAAGAACCCCTATTTCATTTTTTGGATTTTCTGAGATATGACCCCCCGAAATCTGAACCCTCAGTGAGGGACGTTTTACAATTTTTTTTCTGAAGCCCTTGATTTTTGCGTTCTAATCGTGTCTAAATGTTGTCAGATTATTGTGTACAATTTTTTAGAATCAAAACAAAGGCTCTTTGACCGGGTTCCAGCCGCAAAATTGGCCGAATTCGCCAGAAACGTCCAATTTTTGACCAAATTCAAACTGGACCTTAATTTAGGCTTGGGCTTAGGCTTAGGGCTTAGGCTTAGGGCTTAGGCTTAGTATAGGGCTTAGGCTTAGGCTTAGTATCAGGCTTAGGCTTAGGCTTAGGTTCAGGCTTAGGCTTAGGCTCAGGCTTAGGCAATAAAAAATCGAAATTTTCAGAAAAAATCCTGCCAGCTTAGCCTAGAGAATCCTGCCAACTAAGCCTAGATGATGCCTTAAAACATCATAACGCACTCAAAACTATCCAAAAACAAAGATTATAGCCAATTTTGGCTTCGAACTTTGGCGTACGTTCACGTCCAAAAACACTGAAAATGCAATTTTCAAGAGGTCATAGCTCAGAAAATCCAAATTTGTGGATAGGGGTTCTATTACAAAAAATGCTTCCCCCAAGGTGCTCTACTCCAAAAAATAGGTCCACTATTTTTCCCCCCCCAACTGCACTTGATCCCATCAAGCTAGATTTTTTAATTAATGTTTGAGCTAGAATTGGTTGTCTGACTTAGCGATTTGCATTTGTATGTAGAACCTCTCAAGCGTACATAATATGTTAAACAATAAAAATGCTGCCCATCATTTACCAAATAGTGCTAAGTTCGTAGTTGATTTTTAATTAAAAATTTGCGGGCTTCTGCAACTTTAGTAAGCACGAATTGGGTGGCAGTTTAATTGAATTTCTTGAGCCCCAACCTTTAGACGCGTGTCAAAGCATTAAGGATCTGAAAAAACCTAGGCACAATCAAATGCTCTATGGGCTATGGAGTGGTTGGGGCATCAAAGCCTTCCCCACATAATTGTGTCAGCGGGAGAAACTTTTCTTGTCCGTGATGAAGCCCCTATCAGAACTTCTGTTAGTAGCACCACTGCACCAGCACAAACGATTCTACGCTGGCACCCGAGTCAGACTGTCAAAGTGCCAATGTATGTATGCAATGCACTATAAAACGCCCTGTGACATGCGAAGAAGTGTGCGAAAGTTTGTGTGCGAAACTTTAAAAAATAACCAACAGTTGACAGAATAGCGGGAAAATATTCCTATGTATTGACACCGTCAATTACCTACTCTCATCCTCATGCATCCGGTCGTTACAAAGTTAAGTTTCTAGCAACTTCGCAAGTCATACACTCATCAACCTAACCTAATGGTCACTTTTTTGTAACTTAATTACCAATTTTTTACGTTTCAAAGTATCTCAAAATTTTAAAATTGAAACTTGAAAAAAGGACCCCCAAGGTCTGGGCCCCGTTGCACAAAAATTTATCAGTTATCAACTATCAGTTATCAGTTATCAGTATATATAGCGTTGCACGACATTTATCAGTTATCAAGTATCAGTTATCAGTATCAGTGTTGCACAAGAACACTGATAACTGATAACTGATAAATTATCAGTAAACCGTAAAAAACGTAGAAATTAGCGTTAATTCGACTGTTTTTCTAAAATTTTCTTCGTCATTATATTCACTTTTTTATGAGCATTGATTTAGAAGCATATATTTTCACATTTGAATAAATTTTTGTATCATTTATACAAAGACAATGCTGTGTGGCTGGCACGCTGTATGAAACACACTGGAACACTGAATCAGTTTTCATCCCTAATATGGTTCCAAAGTATGAAACATTAGGCAAAAAGTGGCAAAATTTCAAAAAAAATTCATTTAAACATTGTTTACATACATCAAAAGTAACTGTAGTTGCTTGAAAATGCTAATAAATAAAATTTATCAGTGAACGAACACTGATAAAAAATTGGCTAAATTTATCAGTTATCAGTTATCAGTGTTCTGCTTTGTGCAACGAACACTGATAATTTACTGAAAAATGGGGGAAATTTTACTGATAACTGATAACTGATAAATGATAATTATCAGTAAATTTTGTGCAACACTGATAATTGATAACTGATAACTAATAACTGATAACTGATAATTATCAGTTATCAGTAAACGCCGTGCAACGCAGTTTACTGATAATTTACTGATAACTGATAATTTATCAGTTATCAGTGTTTGGTGCAACGGGGCCCTGGTCTCGGTCTCGTAGGTCTCGTTTTGGTGGTCTCGGTTACCTGGTCTCGGTCTCGGTCTCGGTTGCAAACCCGAGACTTGCCAACCCTGGACCCTTGCCAACCCTGGACAATTTGTTTAGGCTCCACCAAAAGGAGGGGTTCAGACCCCCTGAAAATACTAAAAAAAAACTAAAATGTAATATATTATATGAAGTTAGTCTTGAACGTTTTTTAGAGAGCCATCTTAAGTTACTCTTATATGGCGGAACTTTTTTACAGAAGTTATTTATGTTGTGTGATTTTTTAGAAATCTGGCAGCGATGCTGGCTTGGAATTGGTGGGCCAAACTGTTGCTATTCGTTTTATTTCTGAAAGGCAGTAACCTTGCTGAGCTAGTTGTGGATGCCAACGGTTATATTGCTTATTGTCCGTGCATGGGTCGCTTTGGAAATCAAGCCGAACAGTTTCTGGGCACTCTAGCCTTCGCCAAAGCTCTCAACAGAACTCTCATTCTGCCGCCGTGGGTGGAGTACGTGCCCGGGCGCAGGAATTGCAGCACAGTGGACTTTAGCCAGTATTTCCGAACCGATCCATTAATGGCATATCATCGCGTGGTCCTGATGCAAGATTTCATGACTCACCTAGTGCCCCACTTGTGGCCCCCGGACAAGAGGATCATATTTTGCTACTCTCCCCGATCCGGAAAACGGACTAACGACTGTAATCCGAAGGAAGGAAATCCCTTCGGACCATTTTGGGACAGTTTTCCGATTGATTTTGTGGCATCGGAATTGTACGGCAAACACCAGTTGACCTTGGAAACCGACGAAAGTTCGGCCCGTCGCTGGCATCAGGCGTACCCGGCCAGTGAGTTTCCGGTGCTAGCCTTTCCCGGCGCTCTGGGGCCGTACCCAGCCCGATCCCGGGATGTGGGTCTGCAACGATTCCTCCACTATTCGCCTCGGATCCAGAACCAAGCTCGGGAGTTTATGCAGACGCTGCCCAGACCGATTTTGGCCATTCACCTGCGAAACGGGGTGGATTGGGCCAACGCTTGTCAGCATGCAGACAAAGCCAACCAACTTTTCTCTTCTGCTCAGTGTCTGGGTTATGCAAATGAGTTTGGTCGGCTGACTAGAGATCTCTGTGAGCCGTCGGCCGAAGCCATTTTCGAGCAGGTTCGCTCGACGATGAAACTGACTAAAGCCAAATCGCTGTTTATTGCTTCCGACAACGATTTCATGATACAGCAGTTCAAGTCCAGGCTTAAAAATCTGCAAGCGGACGCTTATAGGCTGCCCACCAATGATCCGCACGTCAGCTTGTTTGTGATGATCCAGTCCGACTATTTCATTGGCAATTGTGTGTCTTCCTTCACCGCATTCGTGACTCGATCCAGACGGTCGAGCGGTCGATCTGTCGCCTTTTGGAATATGCCCAGCGGCCATGACTCACTGACAGCTGTGAAAACAGAACTTTAGTTTTCAGTTTTCCTGTATAAACCAGTGGCGAATCTAGAGGGAAGGATATTCTGAGATTTTCACTGTGTGGAATTGTACACAAGGGTTCCCCCGTTGGGTTCTTTGTCAGTCGATAAAAAGCTTCACGCTATTGAAGAAATTTTATCAACTAAAGTTAAAATTTTTATCCCCTTTAAAATTTTTTCATCCCCTACTTTCCGAAATGTCATCTTGGATCCGCCTCTGTCCAAAAAATATTTCGGCCAATTTGAATTGTAATTTTGACAACTACCCTTTGTGTAATTTTGACACATTTTGACTTCTTCAAGTTCGTCGTAATAACCGTGGCGTGTAAGCGTAGACACTAAACGAATTTTGAAACTAGGTAAGAATCACAAATTTGATAGAAATATCCACATTTAATTTAAAAACTCGATAATTTATTGAAATTTTGCTTGCTTGCTTGCTTCTTCAAAAATCTGGAAGGTTGCCGGACACCCCTATACCCTCCCCCGTGTTAAAGCATGAAGGCATCAATGTGACAGTTGCATATATACTGCTGCTGTGCCTGTCACCATACATGTATGAGGGGGGGATTCGGGGGACCCCCCCCTTCAAAAAAAATCGAGGACTCGGGGGGGGAGGGTCCCCAAAATTGGGGCAAAATTTAGAAAAAATGGCAGTTTTTGGCGAAATTTTTAGAAAATGTAGCAAAATTTAGGGTATTTTTGGTCGATCTGGGGGGGATGGTCCCCATAATTTGGCCGGAGAGGCCCCCCCAAAATTTTGACCCCGTTACATGTATCCCTGTCACGATATCAGAATGTCCAATAACTTGGAATTACTCGAATCAGTCGTCTATTTATATACCATATTATTATGAAAGTTAATCAACTGTTCGATTTGTTTGTTGTTAAACGACTAATTTTAAGTATATATAGTTCGCTTTCGGGTCAATATTGTCTCATGTATTTCAGCCAACTTAGTACATATATATATATATATATATATATATATATATATATATATATATATATAATATATATATATATATATCAGGGTTTTTTTTTCAAAAAATTTTGTGTGCATAATTGTGCAAAATTTTAATTTTAGTGTGCAAAATTTTATTTTTCTGAGAAAACTGTAAATGTGTTTTCTTCGCCAATATAGATGCAAATATACGCGTTTTTATACCTCTAGAGGTCGTACGTATTAGTGGCGTACCCAGAAAAAAAGTCCGGGCAGGGAATGACTTTTCAATTTTTGTAATGGGTGAAAAGGCACTTTTTAGCAATTTTAACACGCATAAAACGCCTTCAAACGCAAGATTACTAAACCAAGAAGGTGTAGGGGTCTGGGGGCTGCTAGCTCCCAATAAAAAATGGCGATTTTTTCCAATTTTTAGGCCCAATTCGGTCAACTGGAGACGTATACATATCAGAAATTTTTTCCGATAGACAAATTAA
>JASANF010005779.1:0-56487 GCA_030248245.1 Trissonchulus sp. WLG1_4
ATGCGTGGTTAAAACGCAGAGTCTTATACTTTGGATGCTGGTGTACAGCCAGATGCGTAGTTAACGCAGAGTCTTATACTAGACTAGAGTGCTGGGTTACAGCACTAAGGACTTAACTTAGTCTGAAATTAGAAGACAACACAGAGGGTTCGATCAGCTATTTTATTATGCTGAACCCACCACCAAGACTGAAAATTTCTCCCGTCCCCTTTCTTTTATAGTGGCCAAGGGCGTGGAATTTTAGTTTAAGAATTTAAAGTTGGTGAAATAGAATGTTTGTTTGAAATTAAAAGGTGAGTTTTATAGCCCTTGGCATATAAAAGAAAGGGGGCGTGCAATTACGTAACAGAGAAAGGCTGACACAGACACATTACGGTCATTCATTCGGTCATTCATTCAATTACAGTCATACACATCATCCATCACACAACAGGACACATAAGTTTACATTACAGTACATATAGGAACAACGCAGTCATACGTACGGTCATACACACACACACACACACACACACACACACACACACACACACACATTATTTCCCTACACCACATTACTATACCCTCAAAACAAATGTCCACATTTTACTGTTAATTATTTCGGTGATGTGGGCGCACACGCCCGTGCCGTTGATAGGGGTGTCGGCGGGATGGGGGCGGACAATTTTTTTCAGCCCGTAGATCACACACGAGGGATCCAAGCATTCGGACCGCGTTAAAAAGGTGGTTTTTTCCACCCTCGGGATGGTCAAGGCTGAACAAAATAGCCTTAGCGGCCTTTTGGATGATGTGTTCGTGTTGGTGCGATCTACGGCTGGCTGTCGTAGTTGCCTCGAATAGCTTTTCTTGCTCGAGGGGTAGCGGAAGGTCGAATTTTGGATTGCCAGCGTTAGTGTACTGCTGACACACAGTATCCCAGAGAAAAATTGTTTGGGATTTCAATTGTTTTAGTCGGGGGGTTGCCCCTTTTAGCTGACCTGGGGGTGGGGATGGGCGTTGTACCTCCAGCGCCGCCGCCGTTGGAGGTGGACCGTTTGATGGTCCGGGGCGATTTTCTGGTGCCGTTGGGCCCCTGCCCCATGTTCCCACATACCCTTCTTGGAAAGGGGTGTTGGGTTTGGCAGGGGGTGTGACCATGGGAGCATGGTTGACATCTGGCGAAGTCACCGTCTCGTCCAGGTCTTCGTACAACCATTTGGCGGGGTCGAAATCGGGAGGCGGCGACAGAGGGGGGTCGTAGGAGTCAGACGGGCCCGAATGAGGGCTATACTCCAGGTTTATCACGTCTTCGTCTGGAGCGTTGCCCATCTAAATAAAAGGTACACGTATTTAGTTTACCTACAGGTTTATTATTATATTATTTGTGTGCTACGCCTTCTGGTTTACAGGAGGACTAATAAATATAGGTGATATTTATATGTATATAATATAATTAATATGGTTTGCATATTATTAGATTAAATAGAGTAATACAATGGCTATATGGTTATTATATGTTGATTCTGTAGATCTTGAAGTAGTTCAAGGTATATAAAAAGAGTACAGGCTTCCAGGTACTTCTTCAGGCTCAGATGCGCTATCAGATGCGCTATCATTGATTTGGTATTTGATTATATTGCGGAAATGATTTCCGCTGATTGATCCCCGAAACTGGTTTTCAATTTCAGTTTGCACTTTTTGGTTTGGTGGGGTTAGACCCCCATCGAGCTGCCATTTTAGACAGCCAACTATGTGCTGAGTCAACGAACAGTCCGGGCTTCTGGCGCTCAGTGCGATGTACGCAGCCAGCTTCAAATTTCTGCAAGCAACCCCCGCATAGCCTATCCCCGGCATTATGAGGATTTCCCACAGCTCAGGTTGTGCATAGTGCCGGATAGTCCAGCCCGTTTTCTCTACTAGTTCGCGCCCAAATTCCTCCAAATTTTCAATTTCGAACAAATTTCTCAGTTCCGAATTCAACCGAGAAGTCATGGGAGCATAGTGCATCTGAATGAAAAAGTTCTCAGATACATAAATCAACTTTTTAGGGGGCAGAACTTTGCAGTACTTTCTACCGCGTCGTTCAAATTTTCCTAATTCCTTAACGGTTTGCGGAGACATGGTAGTTAGCACCCCAACCTGGGTGAGGGGTAATGAGGGTTTGTACCCCAATTCCTCACAAAAGGAGACGACAAACATGTCTGAATGGTTATTGCGGTTTACACGCCACCCAGATTGTTGAGTTTTTGCAACCGCCATCAAGAATTTGGCGGCTGCTCTGGGTCCAATTTGCCTTAAGTAGCTAGTATCGACCTCTTGATTTGAACTTACGTTTGATTGTTGTTCAGCAGCCATAAGGCTAGCGTTGGAGCGCTTTTGTAACTTTTAAAATTATTTGCTTAGTCTTGGGAGCGTTTTGACGCTTGCAACTGTATAAAAAGGTAGAGAAACTTAGCGAGAGGGAGTAGCGGTATTTCGCTTCTAAGAAGGTAAAGAAAACAGCGGTATTTCGCTATGCGACGATGGGTTTTCCACCGTTTGAGTTCAAGACTGATTTTCCTTTTTAGTTTTGGGTTTTTATACTATCCAATACATGCCAAAGGCGTTCCCGGTGGCCATTCTTTTGGCTGGAATTTAGAATTTTGGAAATTTCTTACGTATTAAACAGCTATTAATTTTCTTATTTGTGACTGTGAGTTTTGTAATTTTGTTATGTTACTTGTATAATTAATGATGTGTAGACTGTTATGATGAGTGTTTTATGAGGTCAATTTATTTGCAGGTCTGGGTGTCATATTGGTGTAATTATATCATGTCTACATAGGGCTACCATTAAGTTGATATGCACATAGGTCTTTTGTACATAATAACGGGCAGACATGGTTTGCATGTCATGCTTTGCGTTCTCGTGGATATATATATTGCGGTTTTACTGTACGCCTATATTGATAGTTTTCTATGTTATTATATATGCCGTTGTATTTTCTCTTTTCAGTATCATAGATTTTTTTTTAATAATAGGATAAACATTTAGATATAGACAATCATTAGGATAAGTATACGGCTGACATATATTCTGTGTATTGAGTTTAAGTTTGCACCACACACACATGCTCTGGTTATCCTGACTCCAGAATTGAGGGGGAAGTGAGTAAGAGGGCGGCCCGGCCTTTGTGTCGTAAAGCCCCGCTGCATTGCAGTTGACCTGGGACTATGAACTTTTAAGTTCTGAACCCAGAATTGAGCGGCTCACTTCTAGCAGGGTTGCCGTCACCGCACCGTCGGTGTAATGCCCCGCTGCGCTGCAGTTGACCTGGAACTATGGTTACCAGAGCTTCACACGCACATCCCACATACCTTATACATTAAGTTCATTTACAGCTCGGCGCTGTAATGTTTTATATACAGAATATATGTTTAGTCCTAGGTTAGTTCTTGGAGCTTAGGTTAGGGTTTCCGCGGGCGCAGATTGTATGGGTGGAGGGGTTTTGTAGCTTTTGGGGTTACTTCTTCATCTAGTGGGTTTTCAGCAGTGATTGCTCCCAGGGGCTGTTTTGGTTGCTCGGTCGGTTGATCATTAGTAACTCCTTCAGACGTTTCCCAATGTTTCAGGGCAGGCAGCAGAGGTCCGACATCGTAGAAAGGTTTCAATCTGTTAAAATGGGCACGTTGTTCAGTTTTCTTTCTTCCATGTACTTCTTGTAGGATGGCGATAGGCGCAGTTACATCTGTAATTCGATAAGGGCCGTACCATGGACGGTTGAGTTTCTTGGTTTTTCCAACCGCTACAGCTGGACAATGTAGCATCACCAGTTGACCAACGGAATAGTGTTGTTCTGAGCTGTTTTTGTCGTATTGCTGTTTCTGTTTTGTCTGAGCCTCCTGTATATTTTCTTTAGCGAACTTCCATGCTTCGGTGAGTCCTTGTATTAAATCATATCGGTAGTCTTCAATTTCGCAATAACGAGGGGGTTGTAAGTGCAGAATAGTGTCAATAGGCAGTCTAGCTTCTCTCCCAAATAGCAAAAAGAAAGGTGTATCTCTAGTTGATGCTTGTATCGATGATCGATAAGCAAATAGACACAGTGGTAAATAGGTTGTCCAGTCACGTTGATGTTTAGCTACGTACATAGATAGCATTCTCATCAACGTCCCGTTGAATCGCTCACATAGTCCATCAGTTTGCGGATGATATGCTGTCGTATTGATCTTGTGTACGCCCAACAGTTTTGTAATTTCTTGCATTACTGCGCTCATAAAATTAGTTCCCCGGTCAGTCAATAGTTCTTTTGGGCAGGAGTAGCGGCAGACTATTTCTTCGACAAAGATTTTTGCCACTGTTTCCGCCTTAGTATCTTCTAGTGGAAATGCTTCGACCCATTTAGTTAGGTACTCAGTGAATACAATTAGGTATTTTTGGCCTTTTTCTGTCATTGGTAATGGACCAATTATGTCCGCTGATATTCGGTCAAATGGTCCTTCAACTGGGATTGGTACCAAGGGTGCTTTTGCTTGTTTAGGTGGGTTCTTTTTACGAATGCATGTATCGCAAGTTTGGCACCATGTTTTAACGTCTTTTCGCATTGAATCCCACCAGTAGCGAGTTAACATTTTCATGTAGGTTTTCTCGAACCCCAGATGGCCAGCTGTTGGATCACCATGACAGGCTTCGAACACCGTATACTGTAGGGTTGGTGGTATCACCGTTTGTATGTGTAAGCGTTGCCGTTTCCCTAGTGCTGGGTATAGGTGAATTAACACTCCGTCTTCGAGTTCGTAGCGTGGGGCCTTAGCAGCAACGTGGGCGGCTGCTCCAGGATCTATAGGTAGCTCATTATCTCGTAGGTATTCGATTAGTGACCTTGTATTTTCATCTTGGGCCTGTAGCATCTTCAAGTCGGGAATTTCTTCCGTCACTACTGCCAGCACATGTACTTCACTTGTGTCTTCTTCGTTTTCACTTTGAGGCATCCTTGATAATCCGTCTGCATTGGTATGCTTTTTCCCAGGTTTATATTGTATTTCGAGATTGTATTCTTGCAGTTGTAGTGTCCATCGCATTAGGCGTCCGCTAGGCGATTTTACCGTCATTAGCCATCTTAGGGGACTATGATCTGTGATGACAGTCACTTTTTGTCCATAAATTAAGTGTCGGTAGTATTTTACGCCGTATACTATTGCCAAAGTTTCCAGTTCTATGGTTGGGTAGTTCTTTTCGGCTTTGGTAAGGGATCGGCTTGCATACGCGACTGGGTGTTCTTTGTTATGTTTATCTTTTTGCGATAGGACGACTCCAAGAGCTTTTCCACTGGCATCAGTTTGTAGGATGAAAGGCTTTGTAATATCTGGGTATGCTAGGATCGGAGCACTAGTCAGTTTTTGTTTTAGTACTGACATGGCATTTTCACATTCGTCTGTCCATTGATATCGAGTTTCTTTTTTCAGTAGATTATTCAGTGGTTTACTAATTTTTGCAAAGTCTTGAATGAATCGTCGATAGTATGACGCCAAGCCCAAGAAACTGCGTAGTTCAGTTATATTGCGGGGAGTCGGGAAATTCTGGACCTTTTCCACCTTGTCAGCTTCCGGCTGAACTCCATCTTTCGACAGTGTATGTCCTAGGTAGCTAACCGTTTTCCTGGCAAATTGGCACTTTCTCGCTTTGAGTTTGAGATGGTGTTGCCTCAGTCTTTTTAGCACTGTTGCTATGTCTTCTAGGTGACTATCAAAGTCTTTCGAGTAGATGATGATGTCGTCCAAGTAGCATAGGCACGATTGAAATTGTAGGCCGGACAGTACTAGATTCATCAGTCGCTGGAAGGTAGCCGGTGCATTTGTTAGGCCAAAGGGCATGACATTGTATTGAAAAAGACCTTCCGAGCAGATAAAGGCTGTCTTTTCCTTATCCTTTTCATGCATTTGCACATTGTGGTAGCCCGCCTGTAGATCTAGGGTGGTGAATATTTTCGCGTTTCCCATCGCATCGAGTAGACTATCAATCCTAGGCAATGGAAAGAGATCGCGTCTAGTTATTGAGTTAAGTTTGCGGTAGTCTATGCAGATGCGCGTCCCTCCGTCCTTCTTGGTTACAAGGACCATAGGTGATGACCAAGGCGAAGTTGATGGTTCTATTATCCGTCGTTGCAGCATTTCGCGTATTTGATGTACTACAGTTTCTCTAAGTGCCACCGGTATTCGGTACGGGCTTTGCTGGATTGGGGGGTGGTTTCCAGAATCGATCTCGTGTTTTGCAGCAGTAGCGCACCCAATGTCAAAGTCATCAGCGGCGAACACATCGGCGTAGGCTGCTAGCACGGATATCAGCTTCGCTTTCTGGTTTTCCGTGAGTTCGGATTCATTCAGCTTGAGATCTTTTAATCTCTCTTGGACTTCCGGTTTAGGTAAATGGGTATTCTCTAAGGTTTCCATGCTGGATATATTCTCTTTGGGGACAGCTGTTATTAGACCCACAACTGTGTTCTTATATAGTTTAATTGGTTCTAATCCGGAATTTATAACGCGTACGGGGACTTTCTTTAGTTTCCCCACTAGAGTTCTTGCAATACATAGGCCAGATGATTCTTCCACGCGTTGCACTGGTTCGAACATGCCGCCAAGGCATTCTTCGCCTTTGATAACACCACAAAATACGGCTTGCGTTCTAGGCGGAACGATAACCTCTTCGGGAAGAATTACCTTCCAGTTTCTTCCTTTTGTTTGCTGGGGTGCTTTGAAAGAGATAGTTCCATTCTTAAAATCTATTACTAGAGGTCCTAGTTTCTTGAGTATATCCTTCCCCAGTACGCATTCATGGGGAGACCGATCAACTACGAGGGTGTCTTGAGTAATGGGGGTTAGGCCTATGTGGAATTCCAAGTCCACTCTAGTTAAGATGTTCAATTCCTGGCCCGTCATGCTCCTCGCTTTGATATTGCCAACAGTCTTCCTGATTAAATGTTCTCCGCCAATTCTGTCAAATGTGTGTTTGTCAATGATGGTCACACCTGATCCTGTATCAACTAGGGCTTTTGCTATTTGTCCTTCTATTCGAACAGGGATTAAAGGGGTCGGCTCGTCTGTGCAATTGACCTCTTTCTTACTTTCTCCATGGTCGTACGGATTTAGGCTTTCTGGCCAGAAGCGAATGCCCTGAGCTGTATCAGTCGTAAAGGTACCAGTCTTACAGGTTGAGCTGATTCTGGCAGATTTAGGTGGTGGCTCATCGTTATCAATGCACGGGTAAAGAGTGCGGTGTGAGGTTTGCGTTTCTCCCGCTTTCGTTGGTACAGAGTCATATATAGGCTGTTCCCGTGATGGGGCTGTTGGGTGGGAACACCTTGGCTGCTCATCGTTTGTTTGTGTCAGTCTTTTTATAGGGCTTTCTTCTATCTGCTGGCGGAAGAGCGTCATTTCTTGTTCGTTTCGTTTCACCGCTTTTGCTCGTCGTCGCTGTGCTCTAAGTGCTAATGATCGTGACCAATACTTTTTCTTTGTTCGTCCCCATTCGAACATGCGCGGTAACGCGGTGGGGATGTTGATAGCTACTCGTTCCGTTAGGTGTGCAGGGCAGCAATGAGTCACTATACACGAGATTGTCACGTACGTGCAAACTAAGAAAACCCATATTTGCCATGGACTAACGTTTAGCCCGGTAAGGAATCCGAAGAAGCCTCTGTCCATTATTTTGTTAACCACTTGGGTGGCATCTTCAGAGGCGTTAACTCCGCGACTTCGAGCTCCTAGTTCGTACAGAATTTTCTGTTGATAGTTAAGATCATTTATCATATCGTTAATAGTGAATTCCGATGTTAAATCGGTGAAGTTGAACATGACGATTTGTGTAAAGATTGTAGGTTGGAAACTGAACATGCTCATGTTCCAATTGAATGCTAATAATTCCGGTAGGTCTGCCATTGGCGTGATAGTTCCGTTAGCTGCTTTGTAGTTATATATTATGCCTCCTAGTTGAATAGGGATTTCCTCATTCAAAGCACAGTCTGTAGGATAAGCGGTCTTCCGGATAATGTTGGTGATTGGGTCTAGATATCCTTTATATGTCCCCGTATGCAAGATAAATTCAATTGGTATTTCCATTGTACAACTTCCAGGCGCCATGGGGAGTATCTTATACTGAGCCGGTTTCAGTTCTTGACATGGGTATGTGGTTATAGTTGCTCCTCCGGCTCGTGCAGTTATGTCATTTCTGTTTAATATTGAGCGCATAGCCAAGGTAGGCTGTGCCATCATATTGGCTTTGACCACTTCCATTATTAGGGCCATGGACCTGCATGCTGATAGCATAGCCTGTTCAAAAGCAAATTTTATGTTTTGCCTTATTTTTAACTCCTGTGCCTGTAAGGAGCTTGCTAGTAAATCCGACGTGACGATTCCGCTTTGTTCTGTAGTCTCCGGCACATCACCCCTGATAGGTTTCGAGACAGGATTTCGAGAGGCTTTACGCTTGGGTCTTAATCTTCGGTTTGGATGGAATCTACAAGGAATGCCTTGGTCAGACATTGTGATGGTTGCTCCTTCACAATCCTTGGTTCGGCGATTCTGAGTAAACGTGAGGGCTAGGTTTCCGTCATCTGCTAGAAAATTCCCATTGTAAAGTTTCCCTGTTATGGTTCGCCATTTCAGGTATTCGCAGGCTTCCTCTTTATCTGTTTTCCAGATAAGGTAGCCGCCTTCTCGTAACTGACAACCTCCTTTTGAGTAGTCGCAGTGGTCTACTACTGCGGCTGATGATTGCATCACCGGTGTGTGGTGTCTTTTGTAGACAACCGTTTCGTGTAGGAAGCAATTTTCAGCATTAAACTCTGTCCATTTACAGCACTTCACACCTCCGCCTGGGTAATACCATCCCAGTTTGTTTTCGGTTTGCCAAAGACCTCCTTTGTTCACTAGTCCTCCTTGTTCACATTCTTGCCATGACACCATGTTTTCACACTCGCTACCAGTGACAGTGAGCTCGTGTTTCTCTTCTTCCTTTAAGTGATAAGTACCCAAAAAGTAAGTAAATGTCTTCACGTTTTGGCGTACTTTTGTGCATTTCCATGCTTTGGTTCGGTATTGTATGTAATTACGTTTATACAAGGTGAGGACAGTTGGAATTGGTTCCGCCTCAATTTCTGCATCATTGATTTTACACTCGATTGGGTCTGGAATTTTCCAGACTACTTTGCCTTGCTGTGTTTGGCATATCATAGGTTGATTTGCAACTCGTGAGACTCCCACTTCAGTTTGTACCACTGGTCCTGCAAAACAGAACAGCGCCAGTAATGTTTTTAGCACTCCCATGATGCTCGGATACTGAGTTCCCTCCTTCTTGTTCCTGGTACCGGTTTGGTTTTTCTCAATCGGCTGCACATTTGGCTTCTTCTGTGGCCGTTTTCTTTTACCCTTGACGGCAGCTTCTTGCTGTGGCTCCTGGGGTTCATTCGCATTTTCTTTTCTAATGCCGTTCCGGTGTTCGCATGTGACAGCTCCCACAAATGCTGGGTATTTTTGCTCGATAAGTTGTTCATTTTGTTCTTGTAGCATTTTAATAGTTTGAAGGAGCGCCTCTGTATCGCTCTCCGAAGTTTGGGTGTCGGCCGCTATTTGTTTTGCGGATTCTGGTCGATCCTCGATAGTTACTGCCATACTGCGATGAGTAGGCGTGTTAGAGGTTTGATTGCGGTCCCATATTCTGTGATTGGGGTTATATTGTCTCCGAGGGTTTCCATTTGTGCCATAGTTGCGCGGTTGCCCGAATGAGGAATCATTTCGGCGTTTTGGACAACTGAGCACATAATGGCCTGGCTTTTTGCAGTAGTTGCAGATGCCTCTGTTGTCAGTTGTCCATTCTCGGCGTGTTGGTTGTTGCCGGTAATTAGTTTGACGGTTAGGTGGATTCCTCACCTCTGTGCGCCGCGGTTGGTACTGACCGCCATCGACCAGTCCTCGCATGTATCCGGTTTGCTGTTGTTGTTGCATAGTCAGTCGGCGTAACTGTTCTTGTAGACTATGGATAGTTTCTTTTAGTTCCTGGTGTTCTTTTGATTTTTCTTTTTCTACCATCACTGCCTGACTGTGATAATTGGCTTGTGGTCCTTGTGGGGTTAATCCGGCTGCCAGATATTCACTGGCTTCTATTAGTTTGGCAAATCGTACAGCTTCCTCGAATGCTTTTGGTTCTTTTGCCAGAACCAGTCGGCTGAAGTGTGGGTGTAGACCAGCAATGAAAAATTCCAGTTTTAGTTTTTCGCGGTGGTCTCGGTCAAAACTGGGGTATGCCCCTTTCACCAGCGACTGGATTGCAGTCGCGAAATCACCAACTGATTCGTCTAGGCGTTGGGCCCTTTTGTGTAGCTGGGCACTTTTGAATCGGGAGTACTCTGCTGGTTCTAGCGCGTCTCGTAAGTATTTTACCAGCGCTGCATACTCTGCTTTGGTTCCCGCTGGTGCTGTACTGTAGATTTCACGAGCGTTGCCTTTTAGGCAGACTGGCAGCATCTTCGCCTTTACGGCTGAAGACCAGTTATTGGCGTTTCCAATTATATCAAAAGTATCGATAAAATCACCAAAATTTTCATTGCCAGTATATTTCAAATTGACCAGACTGGCTATTCCGTTAACGCCACTCAGTGCGCTGCGGACTTGGTCAGGTAGCTCTCTGATAGCACTGTGCAGGCCGGACAAATCCGGCGGATTTTCATTGTCATTCGACATTTTAGTGTCGACGGAATATTGCGGCAGCTGTAAGAGTTCAGTTGCTTTACGGATATCTGAACTGTCAAATCCGGTAAATTGACTCAGAGACTCGGATTGAGAGTCAGTTCCCGGGATACGATACTCCTTAAGTTCTGCCAAGTATTGTCTGAGTGCTGCTTCCGATGTTGTGGTCACGGTCCTTCCTGAACGCGGTTCGCGTTGTTCCCCGCCCTGACTGATGGGCGTAGATTGAGCCTGGGGGTTTCCGAAGACTTCCTCAGCAGAAAAATTGGCGTCGTCCCGTTCTACAAGCGGAGGTGACGGTTGTGGATCCGTTTTTACCGGCTTCTCCGCGAAAACTGTAATTCCGCCTTTTTCTCGACTCAGGGAAATGGCCAACTACGTAAGCCAACTTCCTGAGGCTGTTATGCCGAGGAGAATGACGCAACAGGAGCTGCGGTGTTTTAGCCACTAAAGTGACTACCGAGTTCAACTGAATTGCAAAATAATCTCGGTGGGACCTCCAAAATGTGACGTTGCGACCAGCCTAATTGGCTTGTAGTCGGCGATTGCTGGGTTACAGCCAGATGCGTGGTTAAAACGCAGAGTCTTATACTTTGGATGCTGGTGTACAGCCAGATGCGTAGTTAACGCAGAGTCTTATACTAGACTAGAGTGCTGGGTTACAGCACTAAGGACTTTATTTAGTCTGAAATTAGAAGACAACACAGAGGGTTCGATCAGCTATTTTATTATGCTGAACCCACCACCAAGACTGAAAATTTCTCCCGTCCCCTTTCTTTTATAGTGGCCAAGGGCGTGGAATTTTAGTTTAAGAATTTTAAAGTTGGTGAAATAGAATGTTTGTTTGAAATTAAAAGGTGAGTTTTATAGCCCTTGGCATATAAAAGAAAGGGGGCGTGCAATTACGTAACAGAGAAAGGCTGACACAGACACATTACGGTCATTCATTCGGTCATTCATTCAATTACAGTCATACACATCATCCATCACACAACAGGACACATAAGTTTACATTACAGTACATATAGGAACAACGCAGTCATACGTACGGTCATACACACACACACACACACACACACACATTATTTCCCTACACCACACCCATTTGAAATTTTGCCTCCAGTGTTCCTTTGTGCCATACTACATATATGTATAGTAAAGTTTGACATTTGCCAACTTTTTTGCTAATTTTCGATGTAACCCCCGATTCCCGGAGCGCCCCCTTAAGGTGGCGCTCCGAATAACTTCCACGACTTCCTTCAACTGCATTTAACCCTTGTTTTCGATGACGTGCAGTGGCGTACCCAGGGGGGGGGGGGGGGGGGCTAGGGGGACATCAGCCCCCCCTTCGCGATTTTAGCCCCACCTTCGCGATTTCAGCCCCCCCTTTTCACTTTTTTTGTGGTCCCCCTTTGGTTTTATGACACCACTGAAACAGGCGCGGATCCAGGAATTTTCAAAGGGGGGGGCCCCACCTTGGGTGTCGACCGGGGGGGGGGGTAGCAATCGTGACAAAATTTTTGCGAGGCGTTTTTCAGTAGTGTCGATTGTTGTTATATTGTTATGTTTTGTGTTATTTTACATGTTTTATGTTTATTATTTTATCATTTATGTTATTTTACACATTTTACACGCAGTAGCGTACCCAGGATTTCGCGAACTGATGGTTGAAGACCGGGGGGGGGGGGGGAACGCGCACGCAATCTAGCAAACTAACAGGCGCGACAGTCTGCAGAGGGTTTATAATTTTGACGGTGAATTTGCATTGAAAAACTTGTCAGCAAGTAGCAACACGTCCTAAAATCATAGCAATTGCAGGGGTCTGGGGGCGGCAGCCCCCAGAAGCTGAAGCTTTTTTGGAATTTTAAAATAAAAATTGCATTGAAAAAGCAATTCTAAGCAATACTTACTGTAAAAATCAGAGTGGTTGCAGGGGTCTGGGGGCGGCAGCCCCCAGAAGCTAGAGCTTTTTTGGAATTTTGAAATAAAATTTCCATTCAAGACTTGAATGTTGAATCCGAGAGTCCGGGACAAGCAAAACCCTAATCAAAGTTAAAAAAGGTGCCCGGAAACTCACAATTTGCCCCAGATTGCTTTAAAAATGAGCAAAAACCTATATACTAAATTGCTAAAAATATTCAAATTTTGCTGAAAATTTCCATTTCTAGGCAACAGTTTTGGGGTTGTTGCGAGTGCAAGTCCCCAAGATATCGGGACAGGACCGCCTAAAATTTTGAAAAATCCGGGATATAAAAGGATATATTAAACAGTGTATTAAGCAAATAAATAGTGTACAATGCACCGGTGCAACTGAGGCGGGGGGGGGGGGAAAATTCAAAGTGATATTTTTTCACCGTAAAAACACGTTTTTATAGGTTTTCGCATGCGCTGAGTTCATTTTCAGCACTTTCCAAGCGAAAAAACGTTGATTTATACATTTTCGAAAAATTGCAATTTTTGTCGAAAATCATCGTTTTTCGACATACTGGGGCTAATCATCGAAAATTATGACCAATACAGTCGTAATATACGAGCCTGAAGTTCGATCGTCATAAATTAACACATAATAATATACTTAATACAGCTTTGTTTGCAACATATTTAGCTCACTCATACTAAAAATCTTGATTTTGCCAACCAAAAAAAGAGGCTAAATATATATGCATAGTTAAATTGAGCTTACATATCAAAAGTTTTAGTTTCTTTTTGCGTAGACATTAAATTTATTACATTTTTCTACAAAAATATGCATCTTTGGTCATAAGTAGCGATTTGTAATGAAATAGAATGTCATAAATACCAACTGAAAACGTCACTGATGCTCAGCACCAAGCTGGCACTGACAGTCAGTTAGGTTTAAAAGTGCAGCTTTATTTATGATTCCACAGTAGCAAGGGTCCTTTTATTTGATGCAAGCAACTAAGACTAACCTTTGCTGACCCACCTACTAAGCCTGAGCCTAAGCACTAAGCCTAAGCCTAACCTAAGCCTAAACCTAAGCACTAAGCCTAAGCCTAAGCACTAAGCCTAAGCCTAAGCCTGAGGCCTAAATTAAAGAAAAAACCTGCTAAGAAGCATCAGAAATAACTTTACTACACTAAAAAACACTAACTAGCTTTATATTTTAATAAAATTTGCAGCTATAGCCCGGAATTTCTACGGAACCGTACTTGTGCTGTAACGCTTCGATCAGCCTGGTCCTGGTGGCTTCAGAAAAAGTTCTGTAACTTTTCAAAGCCTGAACCGATTTACAAAATTTTTTCAGCATTTAGTAGCTTACAAGTTGCTCTTTCAATGGTCACAGCAGGTTTTCATTTGATGCAATAGTTTTGACTAAATCCAATTTTGCGCAAAAAATTTCATGTAAAGTTTAATTTTTGGACAAAGTTTGATTTCCAGCTAAAGCTTACATCCTACAAACTTCTAACCTAGCCTATTCGAAAGAGCGTTCAATTTCGACCCCCCCTAGGTTTGGGGGATATAGGGGGACTCCGGATCATTAGTCGAAAAAATGCCGTTTTTCCGACTTATTCGACCTCTAAGGGTTTTAACACCAATAATTTCACTTCAGATTTTTATTAAAAGGGGCGACAGCTATTTTGGGGGCTAGAGATCAGATTGGGGGCATGGCTGACGATGGGGGTTTCATATTTTTATTAAAAGATGGGGTAGGAAGCGAATTAGAATCGAAAATAATTTTTCCCCCCCCGCTTCAGTCTGACCCAATGCACCCATATACACATAAACACGCTTTAATGGAACACAAAAGCGAGAAATATTGAGTCACGAGGTTGCAGGGGTCTGGGCGGGGGCGGCAGCCCCCAGAAAAAAATTGGGGAAATTTTTGATTTTTAGGCCATATTTGGTCAATTGGAGACGTATCGGAAATTTTTTTCTATAGGCCCTCTTTGGCAAAGGGGGGGGCCCCAGAGCCAAAGGGGGGGGGGCCCGGGGCCCGTGGGCCCCCCCCCTGGATCCGCCACTGCACTGAAAAAATCTTCCGACACGTCCACAATTGACCAAAATTACAATGAAATTTCAAAAATTTCCAAAAATTTTCTTTCGATCTCGCCCCTAATTCATTACTGCTATGATGTATGCATGACTTATATCTGCTAGGTTGTATTAATAATGACTAATGAGTAATGCTGACAACTATTATTGGTATTTAGTTATATATTTTGTGCAATATATAAAAAAATCGAGGACCCGGGGGGAGTGGGCAAAATTTTAAATAAATTGGCACTTATTGACGAATTTTTCAGAAAATTTTGTGAAATTTAGGGTGTTTTTAATCGATCTGGGGGGGAGGGTCCCAGTGTTTTTTTTTCGTCAAAAATTTTGCGTCGTCTGACGCACATGCCCAAATTTTTTTGCGTCATTTTGAAAAAAAGTGCGCAGGGCGGTTATAATTAGGGATGTCGCGGATGTAACTTTTTTGACATCCGCGGATGCGGATGCGGATGCGGATGTTGACTTGTGACATCCGCGCGGATGCGGATGCGAATGCGGATCTTTTTAGAATACGTTCTAAACAGGTTAGAGCCGAATTTTTGAAAAATTTTTCACCAAAAAATACATAATATACTAAAAATAGCAAGTATGAATGCAAGTACTAAGGAATGAGACTTAGATAAAACAGTTTGTATTGAAGTTGTGCATTCATTATACATATTTTCTAAGCCATGCACCGTCATCAACAGTTTGTTTAAAATGCTATTGGTTAACTTTGTGCCAACTCAAAGGCTATTGGCATGACCCTCTGGCAACTTGATGCTTTTGGTTTTGGTTGGTGTATAATCCCTATACGTACTCTGTCTATTCTTTCTTCTTCTTCTTCATCTTCAACGTCGCGGCCTTGCGGCCATAGACCCGCACGGTTCCATCACTGGATCCGCCCGGCCCGTCGCAGGAATTCAAGGACTTTCTTCGGCCTTCTGAACATTTCCCCCAGGGTCACCCCCGGGTCCCCGAAGACGGTAGTGCGCAGGTGCTCTGTGGCTGGGCACCCGCACAACGCATGCGTAACACAGTCCTCTGCCTCATTGCAGTAAATACACATTGGGCTGTCCTCTCTCTCTCTCCCAATTTGGTGCAGGTATTGTCGAAGTAGTGGGCATTTCCCGGTTCTTAGCTGTGATATCCAGACTCCCTCCTGTCTGGACAGGCCGATGGTGTCAGTCATTTCTATTGGTGTCTATTCTTTCTAATCTACGAAAGCTGTACTCTGATATTGTATATACTCAAAATATTGTTTTGACAATTATTGCTTTACAAGTTTGTAGACTATAGTCTGACCAAAAACACAGGAAGCCCAATTAGATGAAAAAATAACAATAAATTATACTCAAAATAACAAGAAAAATTTAGCAATATTTCACTGTAATTTCTACTAATTATCACTCAAAATTCAACAAAAGATCTGCTGCATTTCAGTAAAATATCGAAATTTTTTCAACAAAATATCAACAAAATTTATACAAAAATCTGAACCTATTTCAGCAAGATTTCAATAACATATCCAAGACTTTTCAACTAATTTTCAACTAAAAAACGAAATCTGCAACGTTCAACAAATTTTCAATCTTTTTATCATCATTTTTTCAACAAATTTTCATCAATTTAACGTTCTGCTATCAACAAAAAGTTTACATTTTTTCTGTAAAATTTCATCAATTTATCATTAATTTTTCAACAAATTTTCATCACGTTCTGCTAACAATAGTAAGTTTATATTTTTTAGTAAAATTTCATCCATTTATCATCATTTTTTGAACAAAATTTCATCAATTTAACGTTCTGCTATCGATAGTAAGTTTAACTTTTTCAGTTAAATTTCGTCAATTTATCATCTTTTTTTCAACACATTTTCATAAATATTACATTCAGCTATCAACAGTAAGTTTACATTTTTTCTGTTAAATTTCATCAATTTATCATCATTTTTTCAACAAGTTTTCATCAATTTAACATTCTTCTATCAACAGTAAGCTTACATTTTTTTCTTTAAAATTTCGTCCTATTAATCATTATTTTTTCATAAATTTTCATCAATTTAACATTCGGCTATTAACAGTAAGTTTACATTTTTTTAGTAAAATTTCATCAATTTTTTGTCAATTTTTCAACAAATTTGGTTCAAGAGCAGCTGGTGTGGGGAATAGTGGAGTGGATCTATTTTTGGAGAAGAGCACCTTGAGCGAAGCATTTTTTAATGCACAAATTTGGACTTTCTTAACTATCAAGCTATGACCCCTTGAAAATCGTATTTTCAGTGTTTTTGGAAGTGAACTTCAACTTAGGCCAAAGTCTGAAGCCAAAAATGGCTATAATATTTGTTTTGGGATAGCTGTGAGTGCGTAATGATGGGTCAGACCGAAGCGGGGGGGAATTATTTTGATTCTAATTCGCTTCCTACCCCATCTTTTAATAAAAATATGAAACCCCCATCGTCAGCCATGCCCCCAATCTGATCTCTAACCCCCAAAATTTTGTCTCGGCTAAGCTGAAAGGATTCTTTAGGCTAAGCTGGCAGGATGTTTCCTGAAAATTTCTATTTTTCAGTACCTAAGCCTGAGCCTCATAAAAACTAAGCCTAAGCCCTGAGCTTAATTCTACGCCCAAGCTATTTTCTCTAGTAAATTGACTAGTTTGTCGAAGAAGTGGGGGACATGCCTGGGGATTTTAGACGTATTAAAAACTATGTCAACTTTCAGCCCCAACAGGTAATCGTATGATTCAGAACTGTGGCGCAAACTTTTTGTAAAAAACATGAATTTTGGAAAGGACAAATTTTTTTTAAACGCTTGTCCTAAAAAGATAAGCAACGGATGATTTCAAAACACACACTTGATGATGGCAAAACTTGGGTCTACTTAATGCAAAAAACCGCTTGCGATTTGAATTTGTAAACGCCGAGCTATATATGGCTTTCCAGAAAACACCTAAAAACGCAATTACATACCCCCTTAAACACGTTTAGAACGGAAAAAGCACGAGTTTCCGAAAAAAATTGCGAAAACTGTCCCTCACTGAGGGTTCAAATTTCGGGGGTCGTATTTCAGGAAATCCAAAAAACGAAATAGGGGTTCTTCATGCAAAAATGCGGCGTGTCTACACGAGGCCGAATCGTCACGAGGCCGAATCGTCGCCAGGCCGAATCGCCATTTTTAAACGTATGCTTAATTTAGGCTTGGGCTTAGGCTTAGGTTCAGGCTTAGGCTTAGACTCAGCCTTAGGTTTAGGTCAGAAGATAGAAATTTTTAGGAAAATTTCTGATAGCTAAGCCTAAATGTTGCCATAAAATAATAAAGGCGATTCGGCCTGGCGACGATTCGGCCTCGTGACGATTCGGCCTTGTGCAACATTTTCGGCCTGGCGACGATTCTGCCTCGTGTTATACGACCAAAAATGCTTCCCCCAAGGTGCTCTACTAAAAGAAATAGGTCCACTATTCCCCCCCAACTGCATCTAACCTGATACTTCATTGAATTTTTTTGACAAAACAATGAAAGCACAGATAAAACATTGTTCAGTTACGACACTTTTTGGTGGTAAAATGGAAAAACTGTTGAAATATTGTTGAAATTTCGAGTGAAATTTTAGTGAAAAATGAACGAAATTTTGTTAAAATTTTACTAACAATTTTGTTAAACTTGTGACGAAATTTTGTTGAGAAATGAATGAAATTTTGTTGAAATTTTACTGAAAATTTTGTTGAAATTGTGATGAAAGTTTGTTGAAAAATGAATGAACTTTTGTTGAAATTTTACTGAAAATTTTGTTGAAATTGTGACAAAAGTTTGTTGAAAAATTATTGAAATTACGTTGAATTTTAGTAGAAATTTCATGGAAAAATAACTGAAATTTTTCAAAAAATTGTTGAAAATTTGTTGACATTTTGTTGAAAAATAAATGAAATTTTGTTGAAATTTTACTGAAAATTTTGTTGAAAATGTGACGAAATTTTGTTGAAAATATAGTGAAATTACGTTGAATTTTAGTAGAATTTTCATCGAAATATAACAGAAATGTTGCAAAGAAATTGTGGAAAATTTGTTGAATTTTTGTTGAAAAATAAATGAAATACAAAAGAAAATTTTTTCAAAAATATTTCAACAAAATATCATCAACTTTTCGCCGCATTGGGTTTCCTGTGAAAGTGTATGTACGGAACTTCATTGCTTCATAGCAGCTTAGTCGTTTGAGGTAACCCCCATAATGTATACATCCATTTTTGATGGAGATTTTCATGAAGTTAAATTATTTCGGAAAATTTGAAGTTAAAAATTTTAATTCAAATAAAATAGATTTTTTCCGCCTAATTATAGGAAACCTAATGTATTAGATATCATTCGATAGCCCATTCTATTCTGCGTCTAACGATATATACAACATCACTATAGCATGCACCTGTCAAAAATTATAGAATTTTTTAGTTTTGATTTTTCTATCGAAAAACGTCATTTTTGGCCCGTTTTATTCGCTTAACTCAGCAAATACTCAACCAAATCTGATAAATTTTGGATCAATAGACGCGTTGTGACCTCGCACAGTCTGTGAAAGTAATAAAATTTCAAAATTTGATACTAAATTTTTCAATATTTGTCAGGTTTACGGTCATTTTTCAGCAATTTTTGTTCAAGATTAGTTAAAATAATTGTTACCACAATAAAGTTCAGTTATTTGGCTTTCATTTGATACCAAAAACATGTGCTTTTGATTGGATTGAACAAAGTTATGCAAAAAATAAATCATTATTCACAGTCTGTGTGTGCGCCCAACAAAAATTTATACACGCATATCAGCGTGTAGAATGTTTGAACGCATGCACATGCATGCTCATCAAGCACTAATTTTTGACAAGTAATGAAAACAGCTATATCTTGTTGCTGCATAACTTTGCTCAATCCAATCAAAATCACATGTTTTTAGTATCAAATGATAGCCAAAGAACTGAACTTTAATGTGGTAACAATTATTTTAACTAATCTTGAACAAAAATTGCTGAAAAATGACTGTAAACCTGACAAATACTGAAAAATTTAGTATCAAATTTTAAAATTTTATTACTTTCACAGACTGTGCGAGGTCACAACGCGTCTATTGATCCAAAATTTAGCAGATTTGGTTGAGTATTTGCTGAGTTACAGCGAATAAAACGGGCCAAAAATGGCGTTTTTCAATAGAATAATCAAAACTAAAACAATTCTATAATTTTTGACAGGTGCATGCTATAGTAATGTTGTATATATCGTTAGACGCAAAATGGAATGGGCTATCGAACGATATCTAATACATTAGGTTTCCTACAATTAGGCGGAAAAAATCAATTTTATTTGAATTAAAATTTTTAACTTCAAATTTTCCAAAATAATTTAACTTCATGAAAATCTCCATAAAAAATGCTTTCGAATGATATATACATTATGGGGGTTACCTTAAACGACTAAGCTGCTATGAAGGAATGAAGTTCCGTACATACACTTTTTGGTCAGACTATAGTTTCTCTCAAACATGCAAAACTTAGTTCGAATATGCCCGCAATATCAAATATTCGTGAAGCCTACCTTAGAACAGAGCGATTTGCAACCAACAATGAGGTGAAAAACCCTAGAATAAAGTTTCATCCATCGTTTTAAGAGCAAAATATTGGTATATACATGCACAAAAATCAAAATTGTCGTCTGATTTTCTACATTTTTAGTAAATTTTGCCGAATCTGCAACATCCGCACATCCGCATTAAATTTTTGCGGATGCGCATGCGGATGTCAAAAAGTTGCGGATCATCCGCGGATGCGGATGCGGATGCGGATATCCGCGACATCCCTAGTTATAATGTTATCTAAGCGCGTGTTTTAGATGAAAATCACTTTGTTATGGCACTGGCCGTCCTCAATTATATACACTTTTTGGGTTTAAAAAATTTTTCTGAAAAAATTTTCATTTCTTCTTTTAAGCAGTGGCGTACCTCGAAAAAAATTTCGGGGGGAATGGCTTTTTGATTTTTTGTAATGGGTTAAAATGCACTATTTTCAATACTAACATAAAAATGTGTATCGAAAATGGAAGACCACGTTGCCAGAAGTTGCAGGGGTCTGGGGGCGGCAGCCCGCAGGAAAAAAATTGGAATTTTTTTTATTTTTAGGCCAAATTTGATCAATTGGAAACGTATCGGAAAATTTTTTCGACCAGGCAATAAAAGCAAAAGTGAGAACACCTGTGCAATTAGAAAAAATTTCGGGAGGGGGGGCAATTACGACCATTCACCCTTCGATGGGTACGCCATTGCCTTGCCCATTTAAAAGTGTGCGAAAGCTGAGCTTAACAATAAATTCTGGTTTCTGAGAGTCGGGGACTTGGACTTTAAATAACTATGGATCTGGCCGTGGCGTCTCCGCATCTAGAATTTTTTGTTTTATTCGATACGCTGCACAGTGCGTTATCCAAGAGGGACTTAAATATCACGTCAATGTCGGTGCTGATCACGTCAATGTCGGTATGTTGTTGAGAAGCTAAGCAGAGTTTTGAATTTTAGCAGGCTGAAAAAGACTACAAGGATGCAATTTTGCTTGAAAAAGTACAAAACGGGAACTGCAGTAGTTGCAGGGGTCTGGGGGCGGCAGCCCCCAGAAGCCAAGTATCTGGTGTTTTGGGACTTAACTCAGTTCCCCAGGAGACGGCATCATTACGCCAAATTAGGGTGGCAGGAACTTAATTATTAACATTGTAAACACGCAGCTAATTTCAGCAGCTAATAATAGAATTCTCTTATTCTGGCATTAATTGATGCTTTTAAGAAACTTGCTGTTGCTGGGTGTGGCATGCTTCGACACGATTTTTTCTGATCATATATAATCTTAATCATAAATCATAATGGTTGTTAACTGTCGTTGAAACCAGTTGTAGCTGTATACAGATCAAGCTTGAAACGTTAGACACTTTTTGGCCAAATCAGCTATGACAGCTTTCAACCTCAGCCGAAAAAAAGTGCGTCACGGGACGCACATGGCCGAAAAAAGTGCGAAATTTCAGAAAAAAAGTGCGGAGTTTCGCACTTTTTGACGCAAAAAAAACACTGGAGGGTCCCCAAAATTTGGCCGGACAGGCCCTCCAAAATGTTGACCCCGTCACATGTGTGACTTCATCGATTGCAATAATTTTACATTTAATGGATTTAGAGAAACTGTCTCTGCCATGTTAGCATAACAGTTTCCGCTAATTGCTCATATTTTCGCAGAAAAATAGCTGTTCCACTTTTTAGCTGGAATTTTTTACAAAACTGAATTTATTGCGAATTTGACATTGTTTAGAAATTTTAACATGTTTAAATGTAACAAAGCGCCAAAAACTGCCCCGTTGTATATAATTTAAATTTTTTGGGTTGCAGAATTTGTTCTTTGTAATGGATGCTCCTTCGTGGTTTTTCACGAAGGCGTTGTCTCACCGGCAGAAAGTGCTCCGTCTCTACAAAGCAGCATTGAAAGAAATCAATTATTGGTATCTTCCAAATGTGTAAGTTAAATTGGCCCGTGTACACATACTAACCAGTGGCGCATGCAGGATTTTGCAAATAGGAGCCGCAACACCCCTAGCTGGAGGGGGGCACACACACCCCAGTGAAAATATGCAAGAGGGCTACGTAATAAGGCGAATGCAAATGCTATAGCCAGGGCACTGCTATTCTACTCTTAAATCAGTCTTAAGATCTAAAAGTCTAAAACTGGTAGTCTGATAATCTAATTAATAGGCAGTTAAGATGGATTGGATTTTAGACCAGTTTTAGATTATATATCTTAAATAATATATATATATAATATATATATATGTATATATATATATTTATATATATATGTATATATATTTATATCTATATATATATATATATATATATATATATATATATATATATATATATATATATATATATATATATATATATATATATATATATATATATATATATATCAGGGGCGGACCGTGACCTCCGAAAAGGGGGGGATACGGCATAAACTTTTTTTACCTTGATTGACCTTTTTACTACATTCTTAAGCTGTGTTACTACCTACATGTGCTGCACTGCTGCGTCTTTGAGAGACAGTGGTGTACATTGTACATAGAAAAAAATTCAGTGGCCGGGGGGGATGACTTCGATTTTTCGTAATGGATTGAAATGCACATTTTAGCAAGTTTAACACGTCTTACAAAATGCCTTAAAAATGCAACATCACTAAATCATAAAGTTGCAGGGGTCTGGGGGTGGCAGCCCCCAGAATAAATTGGAGATTTTTCTAAATTTTAGGCCGAATTTGGTCAACTGGAAACGTATCAGAAAATTGTCCGACAGGAAAATTAAAACAAAAGATGGGAACGTCACATCAGACAGTGTACTAGACATCTAAATGCAGTAAAATATACTCGCGTAGACATACATAGGCTTTGATGAAATATAGTAACAAAAAATAATAAGCCACAGAGATGCAGGGTGTGGAGTAGCGAACGACCGGTGGTAAAATTTTGCCGGAGCCGGAGCTGGATATAAAATGCCGGAGCCGGAGCCGGAGCTGGATATAAAATGCCGGAGCCGGAGCCGGAGGCAGTGTTTTTCAAAAAAATTTCAATTAGTAAAAAATGTTGACAATCGTGAAAAATTTTCAGTTTTTTTTCGACACAGCATTCTTTAAAGTTTAACGCCCCATTTCTAGTCTTTACACACTCATACGACTATATAGTAGTTGGCCACTGACTATATCAGTCTATCAGTATACCAGTATATCAGTCGCGTGGCCGGCGAAAAACTTTGGGAAGAATGATTTTTCTATTTTTTGTAATGTGTAAAAATGAACTTTTTTGCAATTTTAACACAGAAATTTGCGAAATAACAGCACATGCAAACATTGTATTAAATTTGACCGGCCGAAAACATCAGAGCTAAAAGTCAAGTTCAGATCACTAAGTCACGTAGTTGCCTATAGGGGTCTGGGGGCGGCAGCCCTTAGAAAAAATTGTGTGAAACTTGATTTTTAGGCTGAGTTTAGTCAATCGGGGACGTAAAGATACATAATGCTAGAGCTAGAGAGAGGTAGTCACCTCCATTACAACTGGCAGTAATACAGTTCCGTAACCGACGAACCGCTTGTTAACCTTGATTTTTTCTCAAAATTTTAACTTTTTACCTAAGTTTGACAATGAAAATTCTCCGGCTCCGGCACTTTTTTTGCCGGAGCCATAGCCGGACCCGGAGGCTCAAATCCGGCCGGAGCCGGAGCCTCCGGTCGATCGCTAGTGTGGAGGCGGCAGCCCCCGGTAAATAAAATCGAAAATTTTTGGATTTTTAGGCTAAATTGGACAACTGGCGACGTATCGGAAATTTTTTTGGGCAAGCCACAGAAACCAACGACTGGACTTCACGAATTCACCCCTACTGCGTCATATTGTTTCGCAATTTTGCGAAATGATTTGAAAATTTTTTCCCAAATCATTGCGAATTTAAGAAAAGATATGAGCTCAGCAACATAAACAAACATACATAGACACACATATGCCCGTTTTTAGGCCGAATTTAGTTAGCTGGGGACATATCAAATTTTTTGGATAGAGAAATTATATAAAAGATGGGAACCTCACACCAGAGTAGGAGACCTCACACCAGAGAGAGAGAGAGTAGTGTATTACACAAGTGGATACAGCATGATGTAATGTAATGTTGAACCTTGGTTAGGCATGCATTTATATATAGGCTTTGATGATAAAAGATAAAAAGAAGGAATAGTAATCCAATGAGCCGCAGGGGTCTGGGGGCGGCAGCCCCCAGAAAAAAATTGGGGAAATTTTTCGATTTTGAGGCCAAATTTCATCAATTTTTTGCAATGTGCATGCCTGTTTTCAACTGCGTATAACTTATTTTTGCAGCAGTGCATTTTTGCGTAGCCAAAATGTCGCTTGTCGTAAAAGTGGTCGGCGGTCGCACCTCCTAAATTCCAATGGCTTTGTTTTAGATTGGAAACGCGCTATCACAAAGTGGTGATGCGAGCACGATTCGACGCCTACAAGGATGAGACCGATTTGCGGAAAGCCAAGCGACTGCTGATTGACGGCGTGAAAGAGTTGTGGATGAAACAGCATCCCACCCCGTTTCAGCGTCAGTTGTAGCTTTCCTTTTTGTGCCTTTATTTAGCTTGGCTCAGGAAACGTCAGCACTCAGCAGATTAGCATTTAATATGTATATATATATATACAACACTTGACCGTCTCCAATTGACCAAATTTGCTCTAAAAATCAAAAATTTCTCCATTTTTTTGCTGGGGGCTGCCGCCCCCAGACCCCCGCAATTTTCTGGCTTACTGGTCTTTGTTATCATCTATCATCAGAGCAGAGTTTTTTTTGTTCCAAATTATGTTCTTTAGAACACCATTTTCTAAAAAAGAACAGCAAAAAATAAAAAAGAACAACCGTAGAACAGCCAGCTGCAGCCGTGTAAAACCCCAGAATCGCATCTACAGTGCACCAAAATTGTGTCTAATTTCAAAAAATTTTCTGGGGACAGCTATTATTTTCTAATGGTCTCTCTTTAGGGATCTTAAAAGAGCGACTGAACTGAACAGTGTATTCTTTTCTTCAGTTTGCAGTCCTGCGAATGTGTATAAGACTATTTAGGGTACTTCATGGTGTTTAGAAGCAGCATTTAACAGCGTAAATGTATATGGGGATGGGGTGTGGTACGGGGCTTGTCCCAGATTTTTCGAAGGTTTAAGGAGGAGGGGACGCGTGGTTTGACGTTTAGGGGACTTTATTGAAGGTACAAAAATACAAAATTTTCACTGTGAAATTTTTAGCATAAATTTGTCGTTTTCCTCAATTTTTAAAGTACCGAGGTGCTCCGTCTTTTCCAAAATCCTGGCTAGTCCCTGATCTTAACACACCTTAACAATTCTAACGTATATAGATCGTCAGAAGCTAATTTGTGGAAACTACAGACTCCGTTGAAAACTAGCTTTAGCAAGAGGTGGTTTATATTATATAAATTTTGGATTGCCTATCAGCCAAAATTATAGATTGCCCCCCGAAAATTTTTATATAATGTAAATTTTGTATATACAATATTTCAAAAAACGCCATTTACACCCAATTTTGCCACAATTCTTGGGACCCTCTCCAACTGCCTTCTCGATTCTGCCATCCATTCCCCAACCTACCTTCATACATGGATAGGGCGTACCGGGGGAGCGGGGTGGTGGTGAAGGGAATGCCTCCAACCTGAAATTTTTTCCCAGTCTATTTTTACATAAGGGTCCCCCCTTTGGTTTTTCTTGCCCCCGAAAAAAATTCCCGATACGTCTCCAATTGACCAAATTTGGTGTAAAAATCCAAAACTCTAAATTTTTTCTGGGGGCTGCCGCCCCCAGACCCCTGCGACTCCGTGGCTTACTATTCCTTATTATAATCTACTGGGTTTTTTTTAGGCCATAGCTAAGGCCATGGCCTAAATTTTTTCGGATTGGCCTAAATTTTTTCAGCGATTGAGGCCAGCTGGCCTAAACTTTTTTAGCTGCGGATGCAGAAAAAATTTCTGATACGTCTTCAATTGACTAAATTTGGTATAAAAATCAAAAATGTCTCCCAATTTTTTTCTGGGGGCTACCGCCCACCAGACCCCTGCAACTGTGCGGTTAACTGATCTTGCGTTTGTAAGGCGTGTTAAAATTGCTAAAACGTGCGTTTTAACCCATTACCAAAAATTGAAAAGTCATCCCCCCCGACATTTTTTTCTGGGTACGCCACAGTAATGTATAGTTTGTAGCTGTTTTATGGTCGAAAAAATGTCATTTCTTGTGAATTTAGGGTCCGCAATATAAAAAATTTTCTGGATCCTCGCCAATCCGCTAGCTGTTGTGTAATTTTTGATGGTTTGTGCTCCAAAAAATTTTAGATGCCTCTCTAGTAACAAAAATAGCATTATTTTTGAAAGAATTTTGCTAATGTGCCGTTTTTTGTGTTAAAATTGCTGTTGAATGCATTTTAACACTTTTAAAATTCTAAAAGTCGATTCCCTCCAAAATTTGTTTCTGGCTACAACACTGCACAATATATATACTATGCTTATTTTTGTAAATCAGGTTTGCAAAAATTCAAAAAATGAGTTGGCCTATGCTTTTTGTCAATTGGCCTAAAGAAATTTTGGACCTGAGGCCAACTGGCCTAAACTTTTCAGACCAAAAAAAACCCCTGATAATCTATCGGCAAAGTATGGTTTTTTTTCGTAAAATACTGCGTATTTACGCAGTGGACCGTAAATTTATATACGTAGTCAAAAATAAAAATAATTTACGCAGCCTTCATGTGCCCACAGAGCGGCACTAAATAAAACTTAGCCGGAAAGTTTTCCAATGCGTCTCCAATTAACTGAATTTACCCTAAAAACAAAAAATTCTCAAATTTTCGTACTGGGGGCCGAGCCCCCAACCCCTGCAACTTTATTGCCTTGTGTTCCTTACTAAATTGTCTTTCATAAAAGCGTAAGGAAGTGTGTATAAGTGCGTGCACCATCTATTAGCTTACTACGTTTTTATTAGTGTATGGATTTGGCTGTTTATCGTGTGGAAACGGGGATAATTTTAAAAAAATCTGAAAGTTATTCCACCAGCCTGTTAACCAAATTCGGCTTAAAAATTGAATAATCTCCAATTTTTTCTAGGGGCTGCCGCCCCCAGACCCCTGCGACTCTGCGGCTTAGTGAATTTACGCTTGCAATGCGTATTTAGGTGTTGAAATTGATATATACACGGTGCATTTTAACCCATTGCAAAAAATCGAAAAGTCATCCCCCCGAAATTTTTTTCTGGGAACACAATATTGTAGATGGATGTATGACTGGAAATTTTGGTTAAAAACATGAGTACAACGCCGTTTAAAACTTTCAGTAAAAAAGAACAAGTCATCGTAAAAAAGAACACTCAAAAATAAAAAAGAAAAAGTTTTGAGCAGTGGTCGATTTGAAAAAAAAAACCCTGCATCAGAGCCTATGCATGTCTACAATAGTACATTGTGTTGCATTTACTTGTGTAATACACTGTATGATACTCTGATCGCAAGGTTTTTTGGGCAAAATACGGGGCAAATGCTAAGGATTTTGAAATTTTGCTCACCAAATTTGTATAGCATAATGTATGGTACCCCTGCTGGTCTAATATATACTAATACACTGATGTGACGTTCCCCATTTGTTTTAATTGCCAGGTTGGAAACAATTTCTGATACGACTAACTCACTTTTTTGCATTGTGTAATCTATCGTTTTGCTAATTGCGGCATAGTGAACGGAGCAGTTTTGAAAAAATTCTGTCCATAGCAATACCCTCAAAAACAGTAAAAAACAGTAACGTCTCTCTACTTTAGTAAAGTTTGAAAATAGGTACAGATTTTTGAGGATATCCCGGGGTCAAAAACAGAAAAGTTGCCCAGCTTCTGGGGGCTGCCGCCCCCAGACCCCCGCAACTGTGTGTTTTGATAAAAGTTACAGATTTTCGAGGATATCGCGGGGTCAAAAACAGAAAAGTTGCCCCGCTTCTGGGGGCTGCCGCCCCCAGACCCCCGCAACTGTGTGTTTTGCTAAAAGTAACAAATTTTCGAGGATATCGCGGGGTCAAAAACAGAAAAGTTGCCCAGCTTCTGGGGGCTACCGCCCCCAGACCCACGCAACTGTGTGTTTTGATAAAAGTTACATTTTTTCGAGGAAATCGCGGGGTCAAAAACAGAAAAGTTGCCCAGCTTCTGGGGGTTGCCGCCCCCAGACCCCCGCAACTGTGTGTTTTCATAAAAGTTACAGATTTTCGAGGATATCGCGGGGTCAAAAACAGAAATGTTGCCCAGCTTCTGGGGGCTGCCGCCCCCAGACCCCCGCACCAGAAAATTTGTATATATTGTATTTGTAATGGCCGAGGGAGGGGGTCGCGCCCCCCCCCCGAAATAAATTCCTGGATCCGCCACTGATATATATATTTTTATTATATTAAATAATTTTACCGGGTTTAATTTACCGGATTTCTATCCTCGGTCATCATCAGTGCATTATATTGGTGCACTTGTAGACATACATGGGCGTGGGGGGGATTGGGGGGGATTGCTCCCCCTTCCAACCGGACTTCGCTTCCCCCCCAGACAGGTCCGCTCCCCCCCCAGAATTTTTTGAAAGTAGCTCACGAAGCTAAATTGAGCGGCGGGGAGCAAAATGGGTGGCTCACGAAGCAAAACTTAGTAGCTCAGGAGCAAATTTGGTGGCTCACTAAGCAAAATTCGCCGGAAAAGTTGCTCCGCACCCCCCCCCCCCCCCGGTCAACGGCTCCCCCCCAGATTTCCTTAGCTGCACATGTGTGCTTGTAGACATAAGCATATATATATCCATGTAACGGGTCACAATTTTGGGGGAACCTAAAATACCCTAAAGTTTCCAAAATTATGTAAAATTTTCCCGAAAGTGTCATTATTTAATATATTTTGCCCAGATTTTCGGGACCCTTCCCCAGTCCCCCAGGTCCGCTCGATTATCGGCATTCGGCCCCCATCCCCCCTCATATATACACGTATGGACATGAGTTATGTGTTAAATCATGCTCATTTGTAAATTTTGATGCTCGTTTTTAACCTCAATTTATGGTATAAGTAAAACCTAGTTGTTTTTTTTAATTTTCAGACGCTTACGATCCGCATGGTGTCGCCTTTGAACGATATTTTCCACCTGTTGATATGGTAAGCGTATATAATCATATTTATATACTTTAATTATTATGTATGTATCTGCCTCTGCCTCTTTTAAAAACAGGTTCCGAAAATCTAAGCAAAGGTGAAAAAATCTTTTTCCACACCCTCATTTCCATCGATATTTTTGTGGTCTAGAAAACCCTGGAAAAATTTGAAATTTTTTTATCACTTGGCTACTACTGGTATCGCGGTTGTGTATGTGTGGCCTTCAGTTCAAAATCTAAGCGATAAAATGTGTAAAACTACTTGAGCTAGTGGTGTCCATTTTATATAGGATCATACAATATGTAACGGGCATTCCATGTACACGGATTCTCGGTCTGGGGGGGGCTTGTCCTGGATTTACAAATTTTAAGGGAGGCTTGGCCCGGCGTTTCGGGGGTTTGAACTAAAAACACAAAAACTTTACCTAAAAATGAGAAATTTTTCGCAAATTTCGGATATTTTTAGCTTTTTTTTAGCTTTTGGGTCATTTTTGAAGCATTTAACAAAGATCTGGGGCAATTTTTGAGTTTTCGGGCAAATTTCTTTTTTCTTCTAAAATATGCATTCTGTGAGGAACTGGAATAAATTATCGCTAATTTTGCTAACTAATTACTCATATCTATTTTGTATTTTGTCTATTCTAATTAATTTTAAAACCTTAATTAATTAAAATTAATGAAAAATTACATTACTTGCAATTTAATTAATTTTTCTGGTTGCATTTTTCAGATTTATGATACCATTTGGGAACCGAAAGAGAAAGGATTGTATCCTACTTATTTTCTGCGTCGAGAGGAGCGAAAAAAAGAATTGATTGCGACCTGGCAAAAAATGATGGACGAAAAAGAAGAGCTGTTGCGAAAAGAAGTTGGTCTGGACAAACGAGCCACCAGCTCAAGCCAAACGCCCGTTCCCAGATAAACTTTTTTAGACCAGAAAAACTAGTTGGAAAATGCTGAAATAAATGGCTGCGACAGTTGGATGTCTGGTTGGAGTGGTTTTCTGCTAGTTGGTGGTGAATTTAATGCCGCCATTGCATTAACCTGTCCTTTATATAATAGCAAGACGAAAAATGAAATTGATACAAGATGTGTGTTATTTATAGTGAATTATGATTGAAACTCCCGCTCCTGCTTTTAGTTTTTTACATTTTTTAAATACAGATTTTTTGTCAACAATATTTTTTTCGACCAGCGACCCAACGCTATCAGCTGTAGTTTTATATACTGTACTGCCATTTTCGAGTTGTAGTATATACTTTTGTTAGGCTTGGTTGTTGTCTGTATCGAGGAAAGTTTGGTTGCCTAGTTTATGTATTTATTGGTTTGTTCTGATTCCGGAATTAGCAATTCTGATTTGGTTTGCATAAAAAGTTTGTAAACTTTTGGCTAGTTAATATTATGAATGCTTTGATCCGTGATACTTTTGATGCATTTTGAGAATAGATTGTATTGTACCAAATAAATATTATCACTGATTTTGACCTCAAACTACAAATTCAGTAGCATATTGTTGTAATTATTAAAAAAACATGAAATTGAAGTTTTTAACTAGCATGTTTTTGCTTTCTGACATTCGAATAGAAATTTTACCTATTTTCTAGTTTGTAAATATGTGTGAAATGCGTTTATTTAGTTGTAATATTATTGCAAATTGCAGTTATGTGTGATGTGTAGTCAATAAATAAATTTTATTAATGTAGTCTGCGTTTCAATTCACCAATTTATTGTTTGTTTGTTGTTCTGCTTTCAATGGCAAGAATCATGGTTCAATTTGCGTGGTTCTGCATATAGTTAGTAAGTCAACTTTGAATGTTTTGTTTCGAAATGTTTTGGCTAAAAGACGAATCTTGAAAATTGAATTAGCGGTTATATACTTTTTCACAAGATTGAGGAAAGTGTCCAAACCCAAAATATAAGGTTTGGTACGGAAACGGATGGGGTTGTGCTATCTGGCGAATGAGTTACGAAAATATCTGGGGTATAAAACATAGTTTTTTTGTAATATGAGTTCATGTTTTATTTGTTTGTTTGAGCCTGTTTTTTTGTCCGCGAGAAAAGTTCAAATGGTTTATATATGCTGAATATTATGTTTTTGTGAAAAATGTCTTCTTTATGAGATTATTTATATTTTTTTGAGCTTACCAACACGTTGACGAATTTGGCCGAGATTAAAACTTTAATATATAGGTTTGCTTACATATCGGGACAGCTTTTAATTTCTGGAAAGGGGGGTTGGGCGTGCGGTAGCAACCTTTCAACCTGAATTGACTTCGTCAGCCAGTGATTGCGTAAGACTTTTCCTAGACATTTTGGCGTTGGATAGTTTTTTTGCACTTGTGAGAGTGAAGCTACTTTTTATCAGTCAACTAATTGGCATTGTTTGCAGAAAAAGTTGTTGCGAACCACATCGCGGTCGTTTTATTTTTTGAGTTGTCCATACTTTTTTAGTCGTTCAAAAGTCCGTGCACATTTGGAAGCAAACTGGAACTAAAATTTGTTTTATTTTTATAGTAGCTATGTATACGTGGAAAGTTTCAATTTTAAGGAATGGAAAAGTTTAAAAACTATATGCACTTAAAAAATAATGCACAAATAACAAGTACCAGTTAGTTTATTACCATTAATTAACGTTTTGACAAAGTTTGTCTGCTGTAGGTTTTTAAAAACTCACAAGGCGACATGTTTTTTCAATTTATTTTTTGTGATAGCACGCCGCTGCTTTTGTTTTGATGTTGATGTCAACGCGTATCTGTTTAACTCAAGTACCTGCGATTTATAGTGCCTAGTTTGTTATGCTACATATTATATCACCACAGTAACTTTTTTCGGGTGGGGGGGTGAATGGGGAATATTTTGAAGGGCTATTAAGCATATTGAGGCGTATATAGATAAATACAAATCATAGTTTGACGAATTGAGTTTTTTGTTTGAAATATGGAAAAATTAAAAAGTTTAATTTGAAAAAGACTTAAAATTTATTTATTGTTTTAATGCCCCTTGTTTCAAATAGATTTCAGCAAAATTCACATCTGCTACGCTGCCATATATCATAAAAATTATACATATACGTGTCGGTCCTTAGTATACTATATACTTTGTGTGTAATTAAACTAACCGCATGACTAAGCTATATATTTTCGCATAGCTACATCGAAGTGAAAAAAGCGGTTTTTTAAAAACGCTACATACTTAAATTTTTCTGACTACGCCCAAACTCCTTTGTGAGTTTCAATTATTGTCACTGCTGGGTTGGCTTCTCTTGTTACTCACTATACGATCATTTTTTGCTAATTAATGTTTAATTAGGGAGGTTATTGTAAAATTTTCTATTTCTGATTGGAAATTTTATATATATATATATATATATATATATATATATATATATATATATATATATATATATATATATATATATATATATATATATATATATATATATATATATATATATATATATATATATATATATATATATAAATTTCGGGGGGGAATGACTTCGATTTTTTTGAAATGCGTTAAAATGCGCTTAATAGCTATTTTAAGGCAAAAACCGACACATATTAGCATTTTTCGGTCAAAAAACAATGTTAATTTTCGACAAAAGCAGCATTGAACGTAAAACTGCTGCTGAAAATAACGAAAACAACAAAAATGGTGGGCCGTTAAGGGGTCGCAAACTCGCAAGCTAGCAAAATTGCAATTTTTCCGAATTTTTTTACATTAAAAACTGTACATTTACTGGAAAATGTCATTTTTGTAACAATAAAACAGCTAAAACGATACACTATACAATGTATTAAGCAAATACCATAGTGCACAATGGAACTACGATGGAAGTCTCGGTCAAACCCCGAGACTAGCCCAGTCTCGGTCTCGGTCTCGGTCTCGGTCTCGGTAGTCGAAAAGTCTCGGTTTGTACCCGGTCTCGGTTTTTCAAATCTGAAAAATTTTCCTGTGGTCCCCCCTTTGGTTTATATTTTTGGTAGAAAATTTTTTTCGGAAGTTTTTATTTCACCAAAATTTCACATCAAACAGTGAGATTCTGTCGATTTTTTTCCGAAAACTTTACCGTGGTTGTTTAGTTTATCAGTAAACAGAGTACACACACAAAAATGTATGTTTATCTTTCAAGTCTGTCTGTGTGATTATTATTATATTTTATTCTTTAATCTTTAGTGTTTAACTGGTCAACTTTGTTATGCCAATCGGTGACTGCACATACTTAACTGTAATTTCCAATTAGTATGAGTTTAGCAAAAAATCAAAAATAAATATGTGAAAGTTCAACCAGACGCACTACTCAAAATTATGCGGCAAGGGTGACACATGTAGTTCGGTAGATGAAAAGGGAAGACTCTACTCCAACTAAAATTTAGTCCCAGGGGATTGAGGGGGCACAATTTTAAGGGGTGTCACGCCGGAGGCAAAGAATGAAAGAGCGTCACGACGCGCAGGTCTAATTTTTGAGCTAAAAACCCTTTTTATCTTGGGTGTATATTTTAGCAGAACATTTGTAATTCCAATACAAGCTGAGCGATTTTTAACTAAATTCAGCCAAACAGTGTCTGAAATTGCTATTCTCTGGCGTGAACAAGGACAAATTGCGTCTGCTTTGGGACAGAGGTCAAAATTTCACAGTATTTGAGTAGACACTCTTGTAAATTTACCTAAAAACTTGTAAAAAGTCATCAAACAAATAGGTGAAAAAATGGCAAAAAATGACCCAGAGTCTCGGTTATGGCGGTCTCGGAATTTGGTCTCGGTCTCGGTAGTCTCGGTTTCGTGGTCTCGGTCTCGGTCTCGGAAAAAAAACCGAGACTTCCATCCCTAAACTACATACATGCGTATATACATGCTTTCATGCAAGATAAAAGCAAGGAACAGTAAACCAAAGAGTTGCAGGGGTCTGGGGGCGGCAGCCCCAAAAAAAAATTGGGGAATTTTTTGATTTTTAGGCCAAATTTGGTCAATTGGGGACGTATCGGAAATTTTTTCCGGCCGGACCATAAAAACCAAAGGGGGGACCCTTGTGTAAAATTTCAGTCGGAAAAAATTTCGGGGGCATATATACATGGGCAGACTCAAAAATTCTAGCCTACACCAGCTCCGACCTTTGCGAGGTTGCCTGCACGCGTTGAATGCCGGGGGGGGGGGGGGGGTGCTGCTGAGCAGAGGTTTAAAAATTTTCGGTTCGTGAGCCACCAAATCCGCAAATTTTGGACACGCTCTTTTAAGTCCAGACACAGTGTCACGATACACTTGTATATGTTATCTATATGTATGTTATATGTATGTTATAATTTTTCAACAGCAATATGAGCCGATAAGGCAAAAAACCTAGCTCTGTAGCGCTCTTTAGACGATATCTTGTTATAAGATCCTTATAGCAACCACGCAGACATGTTGCGACGTTGTCTAATGGCAACCTCGCAGACACGTTGCGACGTTGTCTTGTAGCAACCTCGCAGACATGTTGCGAGGTTGTCTTCTAGCAACCTCGCAGACATGTTGCGACGTTGTCTTATAGCAACCTCGCAGACAAGGGCAATTATATAGCAGGCGGGGAAAAAAACCCCGCATTTTCATATTTCGTCTTGTAGCTCATAGACGATACGTTTTCACGTGAAACCAAAAAAATCTGTCGTAGGCCTAACCTTGCTCTAAACGCTGGGACCAGTTTCATTTCGCTATCTCTTACCGTTTTTTGGCGGGAAGCCAAAAACTTGCCGGGGAAAAAAAACCCATTTGGGGGAAAAAAACCCATGTGGGGGAAAAAAACCCACCCCATAAATCACCCGAAAAGTGTGTTAGCGGTAGTTTTTCAACGCTATGGCACGTATTAGGAGTAGTAGAGGCCCCTGATACCAAAACTATACGCAGATTTGCTATGGGGCCTCAGGTACACAAGTTTGAAAACTGCCTTTCGCAGCCCATTATAAAATTTTGAATTTTCAGATTTGAAAACAAAACACCTTAATTTTGCCTGAAAACGTTGAAAACAACTAAAAAGTTGCGATAACGTTTCAAATACATGCAAAATTTTCACTTTATGGCTGCTTTTTACGCCATCGACCCCCTGTGGGGGGTACCGTGAGTGGGTGTGACTAGTCGTGACGGGCATATTTTACTTTCATTCGGTTATTTGGCGTTTAAACGAGAGAAATTAATTGGTTAAAATGAAAAACATACAAAAAACTGGCAATAGTACCAGAAAATACTACTTTCCACCCCAAAAGGACCTCAAAATGACCAAATCCGACTGTTAGGCCCGTAGTCCAGAATTCGATCGAGAAAGTGTCAGTTTGCGCATTTGTGCTAATAATAGACGTCTTTTTGCACTACCATGAGTCTTTTGGAGTAGCTACTAGGTTTTTCGACATCACCAGACCATTTTCAAAAAGTGGGTTTTTTTTCCCCCACATGGGTTTTTTTTACCCCGTCTAATTTCGGTCATGCCCCCCCTCGTACGAAAGAAGGAGGGTTCTGCCACTGCGGTCATGAATAGAGGAAGGGTAGTCCTCTGTAAAAGTGTTTTTACATTTGAGCTCGCATCTCTTAGTGCTGAGAAATGAGACTCCAAAATTCACCTCCCTTGGAGCCAGGTCGGGACAAAAATGGGGGGGGTCCAATTTTTGACTCATAAAAAATACCAGCGAGACCCCTTTTGGATACCGCTTATATACGTTTGCCTACAGGGACTGTACTATACGCTGGCAAATTTTCAGACCTGTACCACGTACCCAAGTTCCGGAACTGGGGTGGGTTTTTTTTCCCCCAAAAAATGGGGTGGGTTTTTTTTCCCCGCCTGCTATATATGTTGCGATGTTGTCCTACTACGACAACCTCGCAGACGACTTGACCAGCGGCGAGTGCTGCGAGGTTGGTCTGCCAGGTCGTGCGAGGTTGCGAGGTTGGTGCCTACACCGGTGTAGGCTGGGTGCAGGCACTGCTCATGTGTGTTCGGGGGGGGGGAATTCCCCCCCTGGCTACGCCCCTGTATATATATATATATATATATATATATATATATATATATATATATATATATATATATATATATATATAAAATTAAAAATTAACTCTGGAGTTCTATTTTTGGCGCTGGTGCTAGTGTCGTGGTTTGAATTTCTATTTCA
The DNA here is from genome assembly GCA_030248245.1 of Trissonchulus sp. WLG1_4. NCBI lineage: Eukaryota > Metazoa > Nematoda > Enoplea > Enoplida > Ironidae > Trissonchulus > Trissonchulus sp. WLG1_4. The sequence continues at coordinate 36,580 of JASANF010005779.1, forward strand.
TCATTTTTTGCAGGATATGCTATGATTTAGTACAATGCATGCATGTAACGGGGTCAAAATTTTGGGGGGCCTTTTTGGCCAAATTTTGGGGAACCTTCCCCCTGATCGACCAAAAATACCCTAATTTTCGCGAAATTTTGTAAAATTTTCCCAAAAAAGTGTCATTTTTATTTTTACTAAATTTTGCCCGAATTTTGGGGACCCTCCACCCGGCCCCTATATTTTTTTGGGGGTCCATCCCCCCCTCATGCATGTCTGGTGGAATGTATATCCAATATGTATATATTTTTTCGTTATGGGTTTTCAAACTTTGATGAGAGCGATCTCTCTATACTTTGAATACCGTTACATGCATTGCAGTCGAAAGGAAAACCCCCACACAATGATGTTGGTCCTGTCAGGTGTAAAGTAACGCAGGGTTTTTTTGTGGTCAAAAATGACGTCATTTGCAGAAATGAAACTTAAAAATGACGTTCAGAAAATAGAAATGACGAAGCTTTGACGAAAGGTTTTGAGCAAATATTGACGCTGATTTGATCAAATTCGGCTTAAAAATTGAAAAATCTCCAATTTTTCTGTGGGGGCTGCCGTCCCCCAGACCCCTGCAACTTAGTGGCTTACTCATTTTTGTTATCAACTTTCAGCAAAGCCTCTGCATGTGTACACGATTACACTTACCTAGTGCACTATCTGATGTGACGTTCTACTTCTGTCGTGCTTTGCATTTAATTTCCCGGCTCGAAAAAATTTGTGATACGTCTTCATTTGACCAAGTTTGGCCTAAAAAGTGAAAAAATCTCCAATTTTGTTTTTGAGGGTTGTCGCTCTTAGACCCCTGCATTCTTGTGCCTTACTGTTCTTGGTATTCCGAGCTCAGATTATAGCCCTGATGTTTTCGGTCGCCCAAAATGTTCTGACAATATGCGCTGTTATCGGCGAAATGTCGCACTTTTTTCTAAAATTGCGCACTTTTTTGACCATGTGCGTCCCATGACTTACTTGTTTTCGGCTGAGGCTGAAAGAAAAGAAGTCATAGCTGATTTGCCCCAAAAGTGCCGAAATTTTTCGTCGCTAAATTTTTTTGAAAAAATTTCCAAATTGCGTCTAAAGCATCAAATTTAAGCGTTAAGAAGTTACAGTCAGCTTTCGCACACTCTTCCAGGGAGAAATGAAAATTTATTTGAAAGAAAAATTTTAAAGGCCCAAAATCGCAGGTGAGGACGGCCAGTGCCAAAGTTTTATTTTTACCTAACATTTTTACCATAACATTTTACCTATAATTCGAATTTTTAGGCCGTTGTGAGTTAAAGTCCCCAATATGTCTGGAGAAGATCTCTAAAATTTTAAAAAATCCGGGACAAGCCCCCTCAGACTGAGACCCCATGTACAAGCATACATGTAACAGCACAAAAACTTTAAGTACCCCTCCCTCTCCTCTGGGCGGGACCCTTCCCTCCCATCAGTCAAATTTCGGCCTAAATTTTCCAGCGATCAACAAATTTCGGCCTAAATTAAAGTAAAAAACGGCTTAAACATCATAAAAATGCTGATTTTTTGAATTTTGGCCGAAAATTTTCTCTCGGTACGCCACTGTAAGATAACGCTAACTAGCAATATTGCTGCAGTGCAACGGTATATACTGTACAGCCATAATTTAATTTTGACGAACAAAAAATAAAAATGACGACAGGAGTTTAAAAATGACGCCAGAATGATGAAGTCCGATTTTGAAAAAAAACACTGAAAGTAAGTAAAATTTTTGGCCATTGGCTCTAAACGGAACTTTGGCTCGTATTTAACTAAATTTATTAAACGGCAGTTTAGCTCAAGCAGTAAGTAGGATAGCAGTATATATAAACAAATATGGTACAGTCCACAGCTTGTGTTTGCTTGGAATTGGTGTCACAATTTAGTCAAATACTTCTTCACATTACAAAAACATTGTTTTTTTCCGTGCTGTATCTTCGTTAGAACCGCAATGCAAATGCAATGCTTTTAGCAGTCGAGACGGCAAAAAGTATCCAACCAAATCGGTTAGAATCTCAGTTATATAATTGTTTGCAGTGAAACTGTTTTTTTCCTTTCATTGCTTTTGCCAAGTTGTTGCCGTATTTATTTTTAGGTGCAACGAATCGGCTGAAGATCTGATTTGCTTTTATTTTATTTTAATCTGTATATATATTTTTTGTGACTGGCTCAAAATAAATGTCTCATCAAACGGGAATTAGAGGTTAGTTCTCCACTTTACAAGTTTCAGCTTATATATATTATGTGGCTTGAACTTGCGCAATTTGTAGTTATAACAATGTGTTGCGATAAGGCTAGTCAGGCAAAACTTTGCTGTGTTTTAGCAAAAACAACATTTTTTATAAATCTTGGGCAAAACACTGTTGTTTCGCGTAAAAATTGATTTTTTTTGGCTAGATTTTCAGTAAAAATAACATAAATTTGATATAAATATAGAATTGCATGTATTTGGGAGACAATTTTGCACACCCTCACACATAGTTGGGTTCAAGATGGGGGAAAAGAACCCACCCCCCCCCAAACTCGCTCCCGAAGGAGAGGGGGGGGTCCCGGGTGTGAGAGTGTGAGACCCTTGTATAGTGCACGGGGGAAAAAACCCCGCTATAATATAAAGTTCGGGGGAACTAGCTATTTTTGCTTCGTGAGCCACCAATTTCGCTTCGTGAGTCACTAATTTTTGCTCCGTGAGCTACCTTCGAAACATTTTCGAAACATTCTGGGGGTGACGGACCTGTTTGGGGGGGGGGTGACCATGCCTTCTGGGGTGGTGAAAACCCCCCCTAACCCCCCTCTTGCCCATGTATGGAACTCACCCAAAAACACCACTGAATTGATTCGCCCAGGCTGGACACGATAGGAATAGATGATGGACTTGGCCACTAAAATTATATATATAAATTGGGCACTAAAAATTTTGGGCCAGCCTTGACACCAAAAGTGAGGTTCTAAAGGAATAACATGTGTTACAAAACTAAAAAATTGCCTAGCTTCTGAGTCATCAGTTTAGGTCCTAGACTGATGATGACTGTTTTTCCTGTTTTAGCCGATGAACGCCTGCTGGAATATTTTGCCAAATGCAAGACCAATCGCGCAGATAGACTAATCAAGATTGTGATTAAAGATGGTCAGTTATGTTCGAATCCATACCGCTTAATGAATGCTAACTTGAAGTAAAAAATTGTATTTAAATACTGAAGCTTGTCGTAGATATTGACAGGCTGTCGTATGAATTCGCGGGTTGGAAAAAATTACATTTATATATATATACCCATTTTTTCGATCACAGATGGGACTTGAGTGAAAAATGTAGACACCGGACTTAACGTCCAACAGATGACCGATCAATATATGGGATGTGGTTCTCATCTCCGTTTCGTTGACCTGGAGCGTCAGGGGTGTCACTTCGTACTAGGCCAACAAATAAGAAGTATTGGAATAATTGGATATTTATTGTGCTTATTTCTTATTCTGCCGGGAATCACGATTAAAACTCGTGCTTTTCTTTATAAAATTCAATGTTATTATGCGGCACCAAAATAACAAATCCCCCTTTTATAAAACAAAAAGAATAATAAAAAATCAAAATTTATCTGCCAAAGGTGGCATTAGTTTGTCTATCGCTTGAAACTCGTGCTTTCCTTAATAAAACTCAATGTTATTATGCGGCACCAGCACCAAAGTAACAATTCCTTCCTTTTATATAAAAAAGAATAATAAAACATCTTAATCTATCTGATAGATTCTAGCTGCCAAAATTGGCATTAGTTTTTAATATATACTGTTTCAGAATGCCTAGTGCTAGCCGGCCAGTGGTCCTGCCAGGGCAGCTGGGCAGAGGACTACCAGCGCCACGTGCCCTCGGCCATTGCGGACGGCGAGCCTTGCTATCTGCTGCTGCGACTCGACCACGCCATGGAACACCAACCCGGCAACCCGGACAGCTGGCTACTGGTCTCCTATGTGCCAGACACGGCCCATGTAAGGCTGTTTGGGGTTGGGATTAGATACTGGATTAATGGAGTTAATTTTAGTCCGACTAAACTTAATTGTCGAAATTATGCTTAGAGATGGCATTGTTATTAATAATATTTATGTTAAACTTCCTAATTAAGTGAGTGTGGTATAGGTAGACCACAATAATTGTAAGTGCTGTGCAGATTGTATAAAAGTAGTGTAGTAAGATTAGGCTATATTGTAAGTCTGGTGTAGACTATTGTAACTACGATGTAGGTTACGAATGTAGCTGTTTGTGAATGGGTGTAGGTGTAGACTACAATTAACCCGCTGTGTCGATTATGATTAAAGTTGATATTGTAATATATTGTTGATTATCTTATGTGTTTTTAGACTAAGAAGAAAATGCTAATGGCGGGTACCCGTTGGACGCTCAAAGCCGAATTCGGCGACAACTACATTTCACATGAATATCATGCATCAGCTAAAGTTAGTTTTTAAGCAAACTTGTGTTTTTGAGTGTAGCGCACTGTAGGTTTTAACAATTTGCCTTGTTCAATTAGTTAAAAAATAGTGGGCATTTATGTAGTATGGTAATATTTTGAATTAACTGCAACTTTTTTTAATTATAATTTTAATGTTGTTTCAGTTTCAATTTAAGTTTTTTAAACTTTTTTTTATTTTCTGTTTTTTTTAGGATGAAATGCGATGGACCAACTACGAGCGATATTTGAAGGCCAAAGGAGACGTGCGTGATATTATGACGGATGTGGAAAAACAGATGTGGAATTCAAAGCTCAGTGAAGTGAGCTGGCTTTTTTCTGTGGCCGATTTATCGAAGCAAAATGTTCGTCGTTGAAAACGGTCGCCGTTGACAATTTTGGTCTCCCCAGGATGCACCCGCTGTCGATATTTGTACAAAATTATTTGGAAAAGTCACGTAGCACTTCTATTCATCTGAATTTGGAGTATTTTACTAAAATGTCTGACCAAAAATGCGGGACCCTGAGACAAAAAAAGCATGCGATTTCATTACGAAAAGAACGGACTGTGGGCATCAAGAGTACAGCGAGCAGTCACAAGAATCACGCCGCCAGTTGTAGGGTTCAGCAATTTTTGGTCAAACTGTAGTAGGATCAGTATCTGCTGTACCCTGAGACAAAACGGTGGCGTGATTTTTGTGACTACTCGCTGTACTCTTGATGCCTGTCAATTCGTTCTTTTCGTAATGACATCACGTGTTTCTTTTTGTCTCTGCATTTTTTTGGTCAAACTTTAGTTTGTTTGCATTTTGGCAAATGACACAGAATAACATTTTATTATGTGACCGCTGAATTTGCATCGAAACGTCGGTTTATAAAGTTCATTATGTTTTGTCGATAAGTTTGTACACCCGAAGGCTTACAGAAATTATTGTCTATGCGTCTGTTGTTCGAATCGTGTAGGCCTCTTCTATTCTGCCCAAACTGCTGCCCTTAATGCGAAGTAGTTTTTTGCGAAACCTGTTACAGTAATGTTTCAGGAGCAGTATCAAAGGCACTCAGCCCCACAGTCGGGCGGGGGTGTGGCGGGTGGCGTGTCCTTTCCCATCGACGCGGACGCCTTGGATAGACTGAAATCGCTTAGGGTTGGCTCCCTCAATTATGTCAGACTTGTACGTTTCATATGACATGGTTTTGTGGTTCCCCAACACCAAGCCAGGCTCATGGACACGTTAAGAAACCTCGAACATTTTTTAAAGGCTCTGAAGTAGGGTTGTTTTGATGTGGAAAATGCATCAAATTAAAAACTAGTTTTGATTTTTGATGCATCAAATTAATTGATTTTTGAAAGAGCCAAATCAAATCAATAATTGTTTTTTGAGAGTGGCCACATCAAATCAATTGAAAATACGTCGCATCAAAACAACCCTACTCTTAAGTACTAGAGACACATAATTCAACACCTAATGCCTGCAGTTTCCACAGAGGACAGAGTTGTCTCGGCTTTAGAAGGTTGAGTGCAGTTTGTGTAGTTTCCGACTCAGTCGTGGGAGTGGTTAAACTATATGATCGTGTTTTTTTCAATAATGTTATCTGCTCTCACGTTCACGGACTATCGAGAGAATGCAATGGGGGGCGATAAAATAATGTAGTAACAGTCCATTCACTTTTTGGTAAATTATATGAAAATTTTAATTACGTTCCACTCAAAATAAGTCAGGTAAGGTGTGATTTTTCAATCAAAACCTTAAGTTTGTTTTGTTCTAGAAGTCAATAAGTCCATTGTCCAGCCTTGATCATTAGATATTATTACGCTTTGAATTAATTGATAGTTTGACGAAACCCGTTGTGTGAATGTTTCAGGCCGTGGATGTAATGAACGAGGCCATTCGCCTGGACCACTCGGCCCGCATCACTGTCAGGGAACTGGCGGATGCGATTCCAAACGACCGCCCGGCTTACCATTTCTTCCTCTACGACTACAGTCATGGCGGTGTTCCCCAAATCGCTCTGGGTTTGTGCAGTCTTTTTTTTAGAGTGAAACACTAGTATGTACTCTTGCTGTCAAACACTTTTATGACGCACCCTTGATGTTTGACACAATAGCCTAGTTCATACTAGTCCGGAAGTGTTCGTAGTTGTCCATATTCGTGTTTGTGTCCGGAAGGTTGTCAGTAACAATAACAGTGTCAAAAATATCAGTAAAAACGTTTTAACACTAAACTGAAGCTACTGAGCTGAAATTACTAGACATTTCGCAAATTTTTGCAATGCGCGGAATAATTTTATGGGCTTTCACGTACACGCGACTATTACGGCATTTATTTGATTGGCTGATTCCTCAGGGATAAGGACAAAAGACCTCAATTCAAATTGGCTTCCGGACATCCGGACAGCCCTTACGAACACTCACGATCAAGGTATTATTACATGCGGACTAGTATGAATCAAATTACTGTTACGGTCACACACACTGACTCGGACACGGACAGCCCTTACGAGTTCGGACAAGTATGAACTGAACTTATTACGTACTCTTGCTATTTAAGTGTAATGAGTGGGTGGCAGTTTTCGTTTTTGCTGGTTATGACTACACATGGGCGGGATTGTCAGGATTACTGGCGCCTCCCGAATCGGAACTAACCGTAATGTTCATACTTTATCTACATCCCAAATTGACAAAAATTATTAAATTGCAATATTCTTTCAATAACTCAACTCAAGGCTTGTGTGTTGTAGTGATGCACACGTTTTTTTCGTGAGCGTCTATGTCTTTTGGTTTTTCAATTTTTTAATAATACTTTTTTATTCATTTTTTAGTGTTCATCTACAGTATGCCCAGCCAGCGGTGCTCCATCAAAGAACGCATGCTTTATTCCAGCTGCAAGGCTCCCTTCCTCGACGCAGTGGCCACACAGCTCAAGCTCAGTGTCGATAAAAAAGTATGACAGCACGCTAGCGTTAGTCTTATGTTCGTAAAAAAATAGCTGGCGCATAATATGAGATCGAGCCGAAACCATACATGTAACAGCACTGAAATTTTGGGGACCCCTCCCCCCCTCCGCTGACCTTATTACTTTTTGACGCCCCTCCCCCAAGACTGACGCAATTTTTATCATTTTATGGCCAAAAGGAGAAGTGATTTGTCCATTTTTGGCCAAAATTCAGGTAAAAATCGCTTGAATTTCGTCAAAATTGCTCATTTTTTATTAAGTGCCGAATGCAAAAATATTTGTTTAAACGCGATACACTGAGCAAAGAGATTTTGGCCGACAATTTTGCTTTACGCCGGGACCCTCTCCCCCTCTTTTACCCCTGGCGGACCCTGGGACCGTTTTTTTTTGGAGTGGGGGAAGGGCTGATCTTTCCCCCTATCCCCCACTACAGGTATGGAACTAATATAATATATTTGTCCGTATTTAATCAATATTTAATAATTAGTTTTTTATCAAACTATTTTTGTTTAAGCTCGAAGTGGAAGACGGAACGGAGGTGAGCGAAGAAATCCTGCTGGAAGCCCTGCACCCCCCGGCCCATCAGACCAAGGAGCTGTTTGCCAAGCCCCCGCCCCCCAAAACAAACAGGGGGCCCAGACGACTGATTCGCACTGCTGAGCAGTGATGCTGAATTAGGCAAAGAAAGCCCCCCTTCTTTTTTTACTTGATTGATTTGTCATTTTTTAGAGCTTGTCTGTGGTGTAGACTTTTTTTGCCAAAAACGATACTGTTTTGTCGGTTAGGCTACAGCGCACTCAGTCTAAAGTCTGACCAAGAAATGCTGAACCCAGAGACAAAAAGAAACACGCTATTTCATTACGAAAGGAACTAATTGCAGTGCAGGCATCAAAAGTACAGCGAGTCTGCGAGTCCTCACATAAATCACCCCACCTGTTTTATCTCAGTGTTAAGTAATTTCTGATCAGACTGTGTGCCAATGTACTGAGCCAAAAATTTAGCTTGTTGCTTAAAAAATTCCATCGGCGTACTTTTTTTTAACACCAAAGGCTGGAAATTTCATCCAGTTCGCTTATCTCTAAGTATTTGTATTGAGTACTTTTAATCTGTAATCGAAAGTGGGTTGTTAAGTCCGGTTTAATACTCATTTTAATAATTTAATTTTAAAGTCTTGATGTTAAAAAGGCCCTAAGAGTAACTAACTCCCTTGTAATAGTTTTAACAATACACGTATTATTGCTAATACTGCTTTTGTTGTGACTATTGTGATTATATAAATATGCTGTTTTCAATATAATACATACTCGTATATTGCTATGCAATAATCAGGGTTTTAATTTATAATGCAGGTTTCAAATAATAAATTATTTTTAAGGTTTAAAAATTAAAATTTAAAGAAATTAAAAATACCACTGCTTTATTAAGGTTTTTTCTATTTCGATATAATATGCTTATTCGCATCAAGAGTACAGGGTAGTATTTTAGTAGTAGTAGCTCAGAGATTTAAAAATTCAGGTAATCTGATTGGTTCATTTTCAGCAAAACTCTATTTTGATTGGTTGATTATTTTGATTTAGAATTGGCCAACCATCTATTTGATTGTGTAATTTTTGTATAATTTTATGTTTCATTCATGTTTTTATTGATATTTATTCTATTTTCTATGAAGTAGTCTTAATAGTTTCTGTTGTGATTGTTGATTTTGTAAGATTCAGTTCAGGTTTTATGTTTCAACTAAATTTCGGAGTGAATTTAAAAAGGTAACAAAAGCAGTTTTGCTACTATATCGGACTTTGGACCCCTATTTTTCAGATGTTATCATTTTACTCTGTGTTGCCATGGTAAAAATGGCTTTAAAAATTGAGGAAACTGCAAAAATAACATTCTCTCCGAAAGTTGATGTTTCACACATCGAAAATTTGCGAAAACGAAAAAGTTCTGAAAGCAAAGTATATACCTGGATCTATATAGGTATATATATATATATATATATATATATATATAAAGTATATATATATATATATATATATATATATATATATATATATATATATATATATATATATATATATATATATATATATATATATATATATATATATATATATATATATATATATATATATATATAAAGTATATACTTACTTAAACCTATTTCTCATCTCGTGTAATAGTGATGATGAATAATCTCATTGTGAATTGTGATGAGCTAGCTGAAATGCAATTACTAAACGACAAAATTGTGGAATATCCAAAAGTAAAGTTTCGGACGCTGTCATCTAAAGAACCCTGTTATTTCAAACAGAAGATGAGTCTGCAAATCTTTGAGTCGTCTTATAAGTTGCAAAGATGTGTTAAATTTAAAATATTTTTAAAAGTTTTTTAAGAAAAGGTTCGTTTTTGGGTATAAAAATAGGGTGTCAGATTGGCCAGTATGTCCTCCATTGGTGTTTTTGTATGAAAATAAAACTATTTAATTTATTCGCGTTTCTTTGCAATTGTTGACAGTTACAAGTTAGGGCTATTTATTTTTACTCAGTTAAAAGAACTTTTAGGATTTTTTGGTCAAGAGGTCCGTGCTGATTAAAAAATCTCGAGCTACTGGACTCAGTATTTGCACTGCTAGGACAAACGGTTTACCTTCGTTTTGCCCGTCGTGATTCGAGGGGACACCAAGGTTGGAGGGAGATTACTAGGAACTTTTACCTTATTTCAGAGGCCTAGCTCAACCGTGCGGCAAGTTGTGCAGGCGGATTTTTTTTCGGCGGGAGGTCTTGCATCGTGTCATAAGGAACTTGCGAAAAAAATCACTCTTACTGTATAAGGTGCCAAAACTGAATAAGTCTGTTGACCAGTTTTTTGAAAATGAATCTAAAAGAATAGCAGAGCGTGGTTTCGATCTACGGACCTCTGGGTTATGGGCCCAGCACGCTTCCACTGCGCCACTCTGCTGCTCGTGTAACAGTGTTTCAGGTATATACAGTAACAGTTGCCTGCACAATTCACACATAGAGACAACACAAAATGTTCGTTCTTTTCTGCAGAGAATACTTTAAAATTCCCCTAGTATCCATTAATGTACACAGGGTCTCGGGGGGGGGGGGCTTCCGCTTGTCCCGGAATTTTTGAAATTTTAGGGGGGCTTGTCCCAATCTTTCGAGAGCTTGAGCGGACTGAAACGCAAAAATTTCAAATTTTCGCCAAAAAAAGGCAAATTTTCAGCAAAATTTGGCTACTTTTAGCAAATTTTTCGCTTTTTGCTTAATTTTGAAGCATTTTACGGCGATCTGGGGCAATTTTTTAGTGTTCAGGCACCTTTCTTTCAACATCAAGGAGGGGGGCTTGTCCCGGTGGGTCAAATCTGAGGGGCGGGCTTGTCCCGAAATTTCAAATCAGGGGGGGGCTTGCCCCTCCCCCAGACCCCCCCATGTACATCTGTGCCTGTATCTGGCCTGATGGAGGTTTGCAAACTTTTTAAAAAATAGTGAAAAGTGTCAAAGCCGGCAAACTGTGAAGCACTAGCCGCAGTTTTGTAATTCCACAAAGTTTCATGAGTTTTCGTTAGTCTTATGTTTAGTTGCTGAAGAAGTTAATTCAGTTAATCTAATCCAGTTAACATTAATTAATGAACTGGCCCTTAGAAGCGGAAGTTGAGTTTCAGCAAGCGAAACTACTTTCGTTTCTGATTATTTTGTTTAATTCTATTACAACTGATTAAAGTTAAGGTTAAGTTACATATATAGTTTAGTTCGTCGCACTCGAGAGGTTTTAAATGTTATTAACCAACTGATTAAAAAATCCATTTACATCTTGTCGGTGTCTCAATGCGTCAACTGTTCGCTTTAGTGGCTGAATTAAAAAATGAATTAATTTTCGCAATATCGCACCCGTGAATAATTGCTAATTGGAATTTAGTTGTAACTTTATAGCAACATAAAAGACTCAACTCTCAGAGAAATTATTAGTTCCTGGAGTTTTCAGCTTGAAATTTTTAAGATTTTTGGCGCAACTACTTTTCTCCCAAAGTCTCAGACTGTCTGAAGTCTGAACGGGTTTCTGTCTGAATCTGTAAATGGAGGGCTCGCCCTGACCATTTACTACTGTTTTTACGTCACAGGAGATATTAAACGCGGCTATTCTTACCCTAATATTTGGTACCTAAAGCTCGGTTCACGTTGGTCCTTATCCTTTTCCTTATCATTTTGTCCTTAAGCGATTCAACGAATTAGGCAATATATATTTTGCAATGAAATTATGTGCTAATCATATAAAAACGTACGTAAGACCATGGTTTTATAGAACCACCTTTGTCAAATCCAGGCATTATGTCGATTTCCCAATTCCCACGCCATTCATGTGATGATAGTTGTCCTTGTCCCTGTTCCTATGTCATAACGGATAAGTGTGAATCGAGCTTAATACGTTTTTAGGGTATTATTTAAACATACATACAAATGAAATTTGTTCCATGTCACGAAAGTCCAAGTGTACTTATCCGCATGCTAACGTGTTTCCATGCAGAAATATTAATCAAACACACAAGTCTAAACTTTTTTATGTAACACCCCGATATGTCAGACGCTGATTTACGATTACATCACTGGATGAACAAGCTAAGGTTTACCTAAGTTTATAAACGCACCTGTCAGTTGAGCAAATACCTATCACAATAGGTAGATTGTAGGTACTGCAACAGTGACGCTGCTGCTATTAAACTTTTTACGCGGCGGCCTCAGCCGCCGCGTATATACTATAGTGCATACGGCTGTTTACCACGTATCTGATCTTATAGTGTAAATTTACACTGCAACGTTGGTTATGTCAGTGAATTGCATTCAATGTGTGGGCGTGTGTGCTCATGCTACGTGCTGATCAGTGCAATGCATTCAGTGTCCGATTGTAATATACTGCTAGTGTTGTTTGTGGAATGGAAATGAAATTATGCAGTATACTTCTAATTGTAATATTGAAAAGAAACCTGTTCCAACAATGTTTCATGGATCGTTTATCAGCGAGTCGTTTATCAGGAAAGTTCGAACTTTAGGTAACCTCGGCAACCATGCAGTTCTGCGGTTGTAGATGTTATGCAGTGACCATAGAACGTGACAGTTTGAATCATGGTAGACTGGTGGACACGAACATGATGTAACTTTTAGCATCACCAAGGTTCAGCATATGTAGATTATATAGAATACAAGTGGTTTGCCAACATATTTTCAAACTGTTCAAGGAATTTGCGGCTTACATATCAACACTACATCTGACCTTAACACGCAATTTTTGGTACTTGCGAACGTAATCTTAGACCCCTAACTGATCGAAAAAATCGAAAGCAAAGGTCACGTGCAAAGTACATGGTTGAACATTTTTCGACTCGGATTAGCTACCGTACGCATCAACCTACACTGACGCCACATGGATTTTTCTAATTGAAAAGTTTTTAACCGTTAGTGCTCACATTGACTGAAAGTGCGCTAAGTTAAAAAATGTTAAAATTTACAATATTTTGGTGCCGCGTTTTATATTAAGCGAATATCCTCAGGAGTGCAAGCGGGTCGCAACGAAATCTATCAAAATTAAGTTAACCCTACTCGCAAAACGTGCTTGTTCATTGTTATAATTATGCTGCCGAAAATTGTACTATTGGATTTAATTGAAAAGTTGTTCATATGAGCATTAGTAGTATAGAGCCACCATTTCAGGATCGGTTTTTTTGGGCACCGATGGGCACCACCCATACTTCCCGGATGGAATCCTAGTGAACCCTCTAAATTTCCAGTTGTTGGGCACATAATCCTGGTGATCCCTCCAAATTTCCCATTTGTAGGTCACATAATCCTGGTGATCCCCCCTAATTTCCCATTTGTTGGGCACATAACCCAGGTAATTCCCCTAATTTCCCAGTTGTTGGGCACATAATCCTGGTGATCCCCCCTAATTTCCCATTTGTTGGGCACATAACCCAGGTAATTCCCCTAATTTCCCAGTTGTTGGGCACATAATCCTGGTGATCCCTCAAAATTTCCCATTTGTTGGGCACATAATCCTGGTGATCCCCCCTAATTTCCCATTTGTTGGGCCCATAACCCAGGTAATTCCCCTAATTTCCCAGTTGTTGGGCACATAATCCTGGTGATTTTTCCTAATTTCCCAGTTGTTGGGCACATAATCCTGATGATGTTTCCTAATTTCCCAGTTGTTGGGCACATATTCCTAGTGATTCCCTTGATTTCAGTTGTTGGACACGTAATCGAGGTGATTTTTCCTAATTTCCCAGTTGTTGGGCACATAATCGTGGTGATTTATCCTAATTTCCCAGTTGTTGGGCACATAATCCTGGTGATCCCCCCTAATTTCCCTTTTGTTGGGTACATAATCCTGGTGATCCATCTAATTTCCCAGTTGTTGGGCACTTAATCCTGGTGAACCCCTAATTTCCCAGTTGTTGGGCACATATTCCCAGTGATTCCTTTGATTTTCAGTTGTTGGGCACGTAATCGAGGTGATCCGATGGATATTAGGTGTATGCTCTTTGATTTCCCCCCTAATGTTACAATGTTGGGCACATGTACTCCTGATGCATTGCTTAAACCCTTCATGTTGGACACCTATTCTTATTATTCACCCCATATCGCACATAAATTGAGTACATCTTGTTCCTACTTACAGATGTTGAGAAGTTAATCCGATGTTACCTCTAGATCTCACAATTGTTGGGCATCTAAGATTGGTAATCATCCCAGGTCCCACAAACGCTAGGTACATATATAATCCTAAAAATCAACCCGCGTGTTATGCTCATAATCCTAATATTTAACCCGTCTCTCAAAAATGTTGGGCACATTTTACTCTTGATTCGTTATTTTTTAATTTCAAATTAACATAAACAGCCCTCTGCGTTCTTCCTCCGCGGCTTGGGACGCGGCATCGGCCCATTACTGTTTTTTTTCTTTTTTTTCTTTTTTTTTATTTTTTTTATTTATTTTTATTTTTTTATTACATGTCACAATTATAACATTTACAAAATATACATATTTAAATTTTTTCAACACATTTTTATTTACACATTCACACAGTAACATTAAACATAGTTTATATATTGCAATTGCAGAAATATTAAAACTTGAGTAAAATAGCTTGAAAATTATATTTTTTGTGTTATATGCTTCAATTATGACATTTACTTATTTACATAGTAACATTAAACATAGTTTATAAATCGCATTCGTAGAAATATAATAAACTTCAGTAAATTAGCATACAATATTTTTGTTACTTTTTAAATTTTTTGCAATTTTTTTTTATTATTTCGGTTATAACATTTACATTTTACATATTTACATATTATTTAGTAACATATTAACATATTCACATATTTAATTAAACACAGTTAATATATTGCACTCGTAGAAATATTGAAAACTTGAGTAAATTAGCATACAATATTTTTTATTTTTTAATTTTTCAATTTTTTTTATTATATATTTCAATTATAACGTCTGTAACATATACATGATTACATATTTACATATTTTCACATATTATATATTTACATATTAACATAAGCACATTAAACATAGTTTATAAATTACATTCGTTGAAATTTTAAAAACTTGAGTAAATTAGCAAACAATATGTTTTTTTGTTATGTTTAAGTTATTCTATTTTTATTACATATTTCAATTATGACATCTATAAAATATAAATTATTACATATTTACATATTTTCACATAATTTATTTACATATAACATACTCAGATATTAAGATTAAACATAGTTTATGTATTGCATTGCAACCGTAGAAATATTAAAATCTTGAAGCATAAAATATATTTTTTTATTTCATTTTTATTTTTGTTTCATTGTATATTTCAATTATTAAATCAATTTTCTATCAATTGTTTCACTGTATTTTGTCAAGTTGTAGCCAGTTTATGATTTTGCTTAAATTGTTTTTCGCAGACCAGACATCACCTCGTGTGCGAACTTACACCAAACAGTTTTACAGTCAGGTAATTATTTCTCCAACCTGTTTGCACTGTTTGGGATACCAACACAGTATGAGGGTTTGAATGTACTGGTCATGGTATTGCGCTAAAACGATTTATTAACCTGGTTGTACCACAAATACAAAATGTTCTTTACGAATTACAAAGTAAAACAATTATAATTTGATCGCTATTAAGTGTTTTTTATTGTGAGGGTTAATAGATTCTATATAATGCACCCAGCACTCGACTACATAAACTTGATGCAAACGAAGTGATTGGTAATTTAAATTTAAACAATTTAAAATTTTTAAGTTGTACGAATACAAATAATAAAGCAACATGTTATTTCAAAACAAACATAGGTTACAATAATAACGGTATAGTAGACACGTGATCATCAAGAACAATGCGTTTAGGGTATAAATATGACAATGAATCGCGTTGTTGATTATATTGTAAAATGTCACAATTATGAATCATAAACCCATGATTTACACCGCCATGTTTATGTTTATGTACAAGAGTGTCAATGAACATTTCACGAGTCACTTTATTTGTTGATTTCGATAAACCTTTAGTTGAACATTTTTCACTTTCAATATTTCCATCCCTACCATTTCGCCAACCGTAATAAGTTTTAGAGCACAATGCAATCATTCCATCCCCCTCCCATTCCATTTTAAAAAGTCCTGGTGTTCGTTGATCATAATCCGTTAAAGCCAAATATAGATGCTTATTGGTTTCAAAATATTGTTTTTGTTCCGTTTTTACCGCATCGTCCAACTTTTCATACGCAAGAGCAAAATAAAAACTGTCAGTATCCATTTGAATAAGTTGAAAATTACCAGGTCCGATACATTTGTATAAAAATGAATAAAAGTCCAACATCTTAAATTTTGCATAAGTGTACACAAAAAATGCAATCAAGTTAGGTAAATTAAACGTAATTCGAGATTTCGCCATTTGAATTTCATAAATTCCGTCCTCAATTTCTTCCTGATCACGAAAACGTGAAGTGTTAATTAATTTTGATGCCTCCGCCGTAGATGTAAATACAATGTCCTGATGTTTTTCCAAATCCATACACGCTCTTCCGTAATAAGAATTTCCCATTAATTTCCACAATTCGCCATTAGTTTTTAAAGAAGAGTCCTTGTCTGCTTGTCGTCGATAGTTTGATACCTCGTATTTCAAATGTTCAAATACTGGTGCACCATCAAATTGCACCGCTTGATATATTCGTGTGATTTTAAGTCCGTTTTGTATATACCATTGCAATAATTGTGTTCCGAGTAGTAATTTCTCTGCGTAATAACTAGAAATTAACGCCCGTCGAGAACTTTTCATTTGATCAGTCGCTTCTGCGTAATTTTTCATCGTAAGTCCGATATCGTCAATTGTAATATTGGCGTTTTTAAATATGGGCGGTACTTCCGAAAATTTATTACGCAAGCCCACATTATTCCAAGGTACTTGAACGTCACATTCCACCAACCCAAAAAATGTTCCCTTTTCAATAGCGTCCACAATTTCACCACAATTCCAATTGACGTTCTTTCTTTTCATTGGGGGTAAGTTGTTATCAATATCGCTTGTGATCAGATCCTTGTACCTTTTGTCAAATTCGCACTCATACATTGAAATGTATTCCACATCTAGCGTTCTTAAAAATTGTTCCACTTTTTGCGTGTCACGTTGTTTTCGTGCCCGTTCGTCAGGGTTCATTTTAACTTGATAATCATGTCCGTGAAAGTAACATCCGTGAAATTGTAACACCACTGCCTTTTCACAAAGCGGTGTCATGTTCGTTATATACCCGTCCACTGGGTATTTCGAAAGTCCGTTATAAAATATCTTTTGCCCCCCGTTGAATCGATGTTGAATATGTACAGTTCGCCGCTCGCCAGTTGTTTCCATTAGCTCCACCTCGAATTCCTTGCGCTTAATTTCCAAAAATTTAAGTTCCTTATGACAATGAGTATATCCCGACTCGCATTTGAATAAAGTCTGCATATTTCGCGCAATTGTTTCGCGCCAAATAATTTCCTCACCTTCCCACTCGTCGTCATTTGCCGGTGGGTTCACACGAACTGGGTCCCCACAACTTCCCAAAGGTTCCCATATACGATAAACACCCACAGGTTGCTTTTCACATAACGACCACAAGTAAAGTCCGTTAGCGTCAAACCCAACAATCTTCTTAACCAGTTTATTTTGTCGAATAGTAGTTTTGTTTGCCTCATGATACCGATGAAAAACAATAGAAGGTCCCCCAACAATATTATTTCGTATTAAATGCTGCCAATGAAAGTTCTTTTTATTCCACAACGTAAAAATTGCGTCCACCGGCTTCGTTTTAAACATATGTTTCATCGCAACGCCGGGTAAACTCATCGCCTCTTTAAACATATCAATGTCTAAATTTTTAAAATGTTCGTACATTTTACCCGCCGCAGATAAAAAAAGGTACAACATCTAAATTATTATACCAAATCAACATATCCCGCATTGTTTTAAATTGTTCAACTTCCCATGTATTTAGCGCAATTTCATAATCCTCATCACTAATTTTCTTTTGTTTTAATGTCGAATAAAAGGCGTCTTTCGACGGTAATTTAATTTCATTCAATTTATCGAGTGAATCCAACCATTCGTACGGAAACACTCCTTTACGTTGCTCGATTTGAAATGCCCTTAACCACTTTTCGTAACTCGTTCCCGCCGCTAGATAGTTTGTAATATCCAGAAATAATAATTTATCCGTGCTGAGAGACATATACGAATTATTACGTTTCACCGCATAATAAACTTTAATTCCATTGCGCACCAAATACGTTATTAAATATTTTTTTATCAAATTAATGTCGAATTTCGCCGAGTTGAATCCAAGAACGGGTAATTGCGCAATCCATTTCAATAATTTAGAATGTAAAGTAAGCCATCGTTTGTTTTCCACCGCAATTTCACGCAAACGCGTAATTACCGCAGTCGACTCGTTTCTACGCGAATTTCGTCGCAAATCTGATAATTGTTTGCGCGCATCACGGTGTTTTTGCGCCTTCTTGTTTAAGTCATTTAAAATGTCACCGTAACGTTCCATCATATGCTGCTTTGCCGTAATGCTGATATTTTCTAAATATATAAACATTTGTTCGACAATTTCCGCTGGGTCACCATTTGAAATAAAACACTTAGGGTTCATAAATCCGGGTACATTCGATGCAACACTGACGCTTACAGGTTCGAGAGTGTTCGTAAACTTTAATTTCCCCGATGGTGATTTCCGATACATAGAATTAAACATTGCCTCATAGTCGAAAGTTGCGCGGTAAGGGTAGAATCGATCAGTAATTTTGTACCCTTCCTCTTTTAATTCATCATGAATGGTTTTAGGTAGTCCGAAGCCACCACCGGGGTACCTAAACTCTGGTACACCACCATTACAAACGTTTACATGTTGTCGATGATTATTTCTATGATTAAATAGTTTGTTGCACAAATGACATTTCCAAGATTTTGTATAAAGTTCAATGTCTTTCATCAACGAAAAATGATTATCATAAAGATTCAAATAAATAGTTTTGCAATATTTATCGTCCGAGCGCCGTAATAAAGTTGCACAAGGCTCATCAGTTTTATTGTCAACTTCCATAGGTTCGTCGTATATATGTTCAGTGGTCACGTCATCGTTAGTTTCACCCCCTTCATCCACCCAATCATCGATAAATGGGGCTTGCTGACGTTTTTCCAAAATTTCGTCGTCTATGATGTTATCGTCACAGTCCTCTTGTTCGAATATTAAGGGGGGTAAAATAACGGGGTCGTCTGCGAGTGACTGACCCACAAGTTGTTGAACAGTTTGATGCTCTGCGTCGTCAGCGTCACGAGATAATTCGTAAACGTAAATATTAATTTGAAATAATTGTTCCAGTTCATTGAGATTGTCCATTGTAACTCCACAAAATGATTTCAAGTCAATATTTTTACGATCGCACCATTGTTTACACAAATGTTTAGTTAAGTGTTCGAATCGTCGAGAATCTTGCGCCGACGCTGCCAAACATCGAAAGAAACACAAATTGTCATCATACTGGGTTCCAAATAAATGCGTAAGTGATAAAATAGCGGGGTTGTTACGAATATAAGAGGGTAAAATCACAGGGGTTCCAATTGGGTGTTTAATCAGCTTGCTGACGTAAACAGTCATATTCGTAATCCGCTCCACTCGAAATTTTGTCGTCGGTCGACGTTGTTTTGCCCATTCCAATATGTCCATATGGTTGATATCCGATAAAAATTGTTGAAAGTCGCTGCGGTTTCCAATAAATTTTGGCTCGTCGAACAATTTTGTGTTATTGCTGCTGTAGTAATATGAAAGTTCATCAGTGGCAGTATTCTTCAACGTAAATCCAAATGAAATGTTCCATTTTCCTTGCCATGTTTGTTTTGCAAAAACCTAAAACAAGGACACAGTTGCGGTAGATTAAAATATATAAATT